>JASDQU011401590.1:82077-98693 GCA_032191745.1 Picea mariana | reverse complement strand
ATGCCAATCCTCCATAAACTATGATATGTATAAAGTTCAAGTCAAACGTCTCAAAGTCAAAGTTGAGGAGGTTTTCAAACTATCCTGTATATTGGGCATAGATTTCAATGTACATGAATTCTTAGGTATGCACGGATCCTGAGGTGGCATAGTTTTCAATGCAGTGTATGGGTTTAGAGCTTGTATAGATGTCTCAATTTGATTTCTAAGAAGAGGCTAAGTATGGTTGTCTCGTAAAGGATGCCATGAGGTATATGAACGAAACATGGGCAAATTTATACTCAATTTTCATGATTTTTTGTAAGGATCATGAATTTGAGTCTATTTAGTGATTTGAGGTCATTTTTAAAAGTCCTATCTCAATTTTTTTTTAATGATATTTTAACATGTTGTTTTGTGTGTCGAAGCAGGTGAAATTGAGCTAGTTCAGAATTTGGTTGAATTTATAGTCAAATTTCTCAGCATTTCACAAGGATTTACATGATGAAGTTATTGTATTCTATTGAGTAATGGAATTAAAGAGAGTCCATTAAAATGGCTCTTTGCAAGCATATTGTAATGTAATTTGGTATTTTGAGATGATGGAGAACAATCTTGCTATCTAAAGGGACTTTGAAGATGGAGTGATTTTTTCCATATCTATGTATTTTCAGTTCTTTTATTTTCTGCTATGTCATCTCGCTATTCTACAATTCAATCATTATTTTATGTGCCTTTGGGTAGAGTGCACATCATCATAATCCTGCAAATCACCTCAACATGGTCAATAAATTATACTGAATCAGGTTAGATGTTGCATGTAAATATTTAAAATAATAAGTGGTGTCTAAATATTTTATGATGATAAGAAAACCAAGATTTTTGGGTAAACCCTTGGGAAAACTAATCCAATGATTCTTTTATTAAGGTCAAATTAGGGCTCTCATAATAGAGATAATGGCCCACTAAGATAAGTATACACTGTAGACAAACCTGGAAATTCCTATGTTGTTGTACAACCTGTTCTGGCATGTTTCCCAAGGAATCTGCGACTTGTCTTTCTGTGACCCGCGAACATCTGTGACTTGAAATTATATGACCTGAATATATCTATGACTGTATAAACTATAACCTGCGTATATGTATGGAAAGCTCATACAAAAATCTCTATATGACTTTTCCCTTCCCTTTGGTCTTTGTCCTTTGAAACCCACCTATGACTACTTATTCTCTCTCTCCTCCTTAACCTGTATGAACTCTAGATGAAATTCATTCTCCACAATACTTTGTGATCCAACCCTCTCATCAATACTTCGATGAAATCTCTTCATCCAACCAGTGATATCTCCTCACTCTAGTGTAAGAAAAATTCCTTTTTTGTTCCTAAACTCCTCACACTAGAAACATTCCTTCTTTTCTATCCTCAATCTTGGTCTCTCACCAAAGTCTCTCACAAGTGTATCTCATAGAATTGTCTCGACCTCTACCTCTATTCAAAATTTAGTTCTCCTTTACCCCAACCTTTCTTTTATAATCACGAGTTACAATCTATTTCTAATCTCCAAAGTGATCTATAGTTGAGATTAATTCTCACACTCACTTAAGATTTATATTACATGTTGCATGCTAAGAATGTCCTTAAATATCTCAATTCACTAATAAATACAATTTTACTTTAATAAGTTCCTTTTAACTAAAGTAAACTCAAGACTAAAATATTTTCGACAACTTCCACATGCAAAACACATGCGAATGTGGAAGTACCCATTTGATGCTACCACAAACAACAACACTCCCTCTTAGCGAGGAAGTTACTTCTCCCACCTGGAGTTGGTTGTATCTTCACTACTAGATATTCTACAATGACTTATCTCCAAAACACCTGATTGGCTTCTCCCTTTGACATTGAAGCTATCCTTACCATGATGGTATGACCTATCTTCGAAGACTAACTTCCTTTGAACATGCTCCTAGAAGTCTACTGCTCCTGAGCATCCTACATGGCCATCTCGTACCATGACTCCTTCTTGACCAACTTGGAAGGATTCTCATTCCTACCTAAACTGCAAGGTTGACTCCCTATGAGATACACAACCTTCAAATCTACCTTCTCCCTATTCTGTGTCAACATGATGATGAAAATTTCTCTCATAGGCTAGCCCTTTAGCCTATACAAGTTTCTCTCACTAACTCCAAGGACAAATATTATGTTTGAGATAGATCCTATGGGGATTATAATCACATTTCCAACATGAAAAAAAAAATTAAATCCCTTCTTCTAAATCACTGATACTGAGATAACACTCCTATTGAGTTCTGGCATCCATAGCACATCCTGCGCTCTCAATGTGCCTTCTGAATCCATCCAGAATGGAATTGTTCTTAATCCCTTCACTGTATGATTGGTCCCCATACCAAATTCCATGTGCATGTCTGAGTCAGACTCTGAGAAGCTCTCAAATACCTCTCATGCTCCTTTCATATGACATGTGGCTCCATTATCTATCATCCTTGCAATATCTGATATAGTTCCCAAGGAAGTCTGGTAAATAAGTAAGAACTTTGTATGTTCATCTTCTTGCAAAAATCATCCAATTGAGTATTTTACAATTAATTTAACTATGAATACATTTCATTTCCCCCCTTCTTCCCATGTAGACATTTCCCTTCGTAATGTCCAAACTTGTGACATGCAAATCACTTGGATTTTCTCATGTCCTTCTTCTTCCTTCCATCTTGAGAAATTGACTCTCCATTGGAAATATTATTGAAATTTCCCTTCCTTGCCTAGATGGAAAGAGAAAAGTTCTCATCATGGTTCCTCTTCAAACCATCCTTGGAATCTAACCGAGTCTCCTCTTGAATATAATCGATCCATATTCTATGAAACCCTGAAACTATCTCTTGTGCATAGATCCCTTGCACAAAATGTTCCCAAAACATTGGAAGACTTCTCAACACTACATTCACCAACTCAACATCTTGTATTGTCTCTCCAATCATTGTAAAGTGATCTTAGATCTGTTTAGTCATCATAATATAATTCAAAACCATGTCCTCACTGGACATCCTAACAACTTGAAGTTGGTGCTTCAAATGTAGTGACCTTCATGTATTCTTATTTTGGTATAGAATTATCAAAGCATCATACATTTCCTTGGAATATTTCTTTTCAACAATGTGTGGAATCAAGTGATCCTTCACCAATTCTATCAACATCCGTTTGGCATTCACATCCTTCTTATTTTGAACTTCCAATTCCTACGGATTAGTAGGAGTTGCAACCACAACCTCAACATACTCTTTGAGGTCATTCTCCAATAGAATAAGAATCCTTTCCCTCCAAGCATGAAATTTTGTTTCCCCTTCTAACCTTTCCTCAATATCCAATGTGTTCACCATATTCAAGATATGATATGATAACCCTCTACTAGAACTATCCTATACTATCCTATATGGCCTATCCATTGTTGATTATTTGTGTTGGTTGTCATTGATGTCAACCCTTGAAGAAAGTCCAGTAGAAAATTCTGGTAGCACAAATGTTTGGGTAATGGACCCAAGTTTGTTTGATGTATAATGGTATGATTTTTAATATATTTTAATGTAATACTATTCTATATGGATATTACATGTCATTCCATTTCCATTGGTATGTGGAATGCCACATAACTCCTCACGGTTAGAGAGTTATGGCCATGTAAAGTTGGACCCAAGTTTGTTTGATGTATAATGGTATGAGCATTAATATATTTGAAGGTAATAATATTCTATATGGATAGTACATGTCATTCCATTTCTGGTGGTATGTGCAACGTCACATAAATCCTCACAGTTAGAGAGTTATGGCCATGTGAAGCTGGAGAACTCTCATGAGTCATCTAGAGCCCCAAAAGGTCAAAGTAGTCAAAGTGGTTGCAAAGAAGAAATTATTTAAATAATAAATTGAAGTGATGAGTGTACTATAATTCAAAGTGGATAAAAAATAAATTATTTACATAATAAATTTAATGGAGAAATTACTAAGTGGACAAGTGGTTAGAAGTGGGTTAGCCCTAAAATAAGGAAAGTGGTTTAAGTGGTTAGAAGGTAACCCCTTGAGGAAGCTAAATAAAAGTATAAATAAGAGGCAAGGGTCTCTCATCTAATTAAAATTGAGAATATTGAATATCTACAAGTGATTTAGGTAACCAAAGGATATCTAAGGTGAATTTAAGAGGGAAGGTGAAGTAAAGAAGGACGAAATTCAAGGGAGGATAAATTCTTTTGATGATGCTTTCTAAGGTATGTTATTTACAGGTCATCTCACCATTTTTGTAATAACGTTTTTTATAGAATGATTAAGACCGCAAAATATGGAGGTCATTTAGGAAACATATCCAAGTAGCTATGATACATATTTTAGATTCTGGGTCGTTGTATTTTTGGAGTTACACTGTGTGGAAAATAGGGTTTGTGGCTAGTCCTAAAACTAGTCTAAAACAGGTGTTTTAGGTAAAAAATCCATAAATTCTTCATAAAAGATCCAAAATCAGTAAGAAAAAAATGTATTGGTTACATTACCATATTTAGTATTCTGTGTAATATTTTTATATCCATACAAAAAATATTCTGTGCGGGGCACACTCTACAATTTCGATCTCTAGAATAAGCCAGAATTCAACAAGGTATGCAATTTTTTTCTATAACTCCTTTTCTGAGAGGTTCCAAGTAGTGAAACCTGGAGCAATTGCATAAAAGACACTAAAGGACATTGTGTACTATTTTTAGATCTTTATTCATTACAGGTACATAGTTATGATTATTTCAAGTTAGGTTTGTTGACTAATTCAAAATTAATCATGTGAGACCAAAGTAAAGTTTGATGAAAATGCTAGTCTCTTGTTGTTAAAGTTAAGGAAGGCTTACATGTATGTGATCATTTACACTAGGTATATTACAGAGTTACAAATCATATTTGGATGATAAAATTGATGAGGGATTTTGGTTGAGGTACATGTTGGGTACATGGTTGAGACAAGTAGTTGATGAGTTGGAACATCATGTTGAATCATAGTTTATGTGTATTTTATGCATGATTGGTACATATTTGGTGCATGGTTGATGCACTCATTGATGGTATAGGTTGATGTACAGGTTGGTGGATGGTTGATGCACTTGTTTATGGTACATGTTGATTACATGTTGTTTGGTACAGGTTGTTACAGGTTGTTTGGTGTAGGTTGATTGGTATAGGTTTACATCAATATATCTCACAGTGATAGTTTGATAGTGGTTCCATCATTCTACTTCTACGACAGGGTGGTTAGATAGGGCAAGGACAGGTGGTTGTAGACACCTTTTGGTTGTAGCTGGAGAACATAGGGGGTTGTAGCCTCCTTTTGGTTGTAGCAAGAGAATTAGGGATTTGAATCTTCCCTCAGGTTGTATCCTGAGAAACTAGGGGGTTGGAGCCTCCTTCCAGTTGCAGCTGGAAAACAAAGAAAGTTGGTGCTTCCAATGAGTGTAATTCTTAAAGACATATAAGAAAAAACATTCCTTGGTTTTCTCTCGCTTTGGGTTTCCACGTAAAAACACTGGTGTACTGTGTATGTGTATGATTGCTCATTTTTTAATTGTTTATTTACTCTAAAACTATTGGATGATAATGATACATTGATATAACACTTTCATTTTGTGGTGAAAAAGGATTCGGTTGTTCTATTACTAATTCACCCCCCTCTCAGTAATCCAACATCCATGACTTGTCCTTCTTTGACCCATGGATATCCAAGAATTTTCCTTATGTAACCTCCATATGTCCACGACTGTCTACACTGTGACTCAAGGATGCCCTTGTATACATGCAAAAAAACACCTATTCTACCTAGTACTGTTGTTTCCCTAAAAAATTCTCCTTTGATTTCCCCTACTGGGTATTTACCTGATAATATTTTTCCTCTTGGTTTCCTCCCTTTAGAGACTAAGCTCTCATACCATGTTGAAATATAATAATCCTGAGTGGAATCAACCCTTGGTATGCACTAATACCATGTTGATACTTTACCATTATACTCAACACTTATATTCTCCTTAACCTAGCGCTCAACTGTTAACTCAAATAAAAATTCTTTATCTATTAAAATCACAATTGAGTAATCAAATAAAAATGCAGTAGAAGAATAAACAAGGAAACCGAATCAAGCACATAATAACACCATGATTTTTGGGTAAACCCCTGGACAAACCCCGGAGGGAAAGCCAATCAAATTATTCCTTTATAATGGTCAAATCAAGGCTCTCGTAATAGGGATAATGGTCCACTGAGAGAATTATACACTGCAGACAAACCTAGAAATTCTTGTATTGTTGTATAGCCTTTTCTAACATGTTTCTCAAGGCATCCATGTCTTTTCCTTTTGTAACCTGCAGACATTTGTGACTTACCCTTCTATGACACACATATATCCATGACTGTCTAAACTATGACCTATGGATATGTACAAAAATATTGTACGACAAGATCCATATAACTCTAATATTCCCTCTAGTACAATCAAGTAATTAAATAATGGGTAGAGGCAAAATCAATCAAAAACCACACAAAGGAAACATTGACAAAATTCATCTATGAAAACATAGTAACCAGATTCAACTTTCCTTTGATGTTAAACAATGATAAAGTAACTCATTTTATCAATGATACAATTGAGGTATTACTTAAAAAGTTTCCGATCGACCACATGAAGATGATTGCTTATCATCCACAAAAAATGAAACTGTCGAATCATTCAACAAAACATTACATAAAGGATTAACAAAAATATGTGGACTTGAGATAGATGATTAGGATGATAATATTTCAGTAGTATTATGGGCCTATAGAAAAATATATAAAATATCAATGGGAGAGATGCCATTTAAGTTAGTCTATGGTCAAGAAGTTGTAATTCCATTACACTTTTGTGCTAATGTACGGAGGATATCATCTATCCTTGAATTCAACCATATTATTAACACAAGATAATGCTTCTACTATTTAAATCAATTAGAAGAAGAAAGGATGCTTGCACAACAACATTAGGAATCCCAAAATAATCGTCAAGAATCTTGGCATGACTGACATATTAAAAAGAATGATATCAATGACGAAGACTTGGTATTTTTGTATTATAGAAACTACATTGTTTTCTTCTTATGTGGTCGAGGACATCTGACCCATAGGAGAAATAAAACTAAAAACCTTGCAAGGGCACCCCTTCAAAAAACTAGTCAATGGGGCCCACTTAAAGAGATAATATATAACAATCTCAAGTCATGTTGGTGAAAACGTCTTGGGGGTGCTAGTAGGACCCAACTAGTTTGAAAATCCATCAGGGAGGCCTAAATTGAAGTTCAAAATAAAATATCAAATAAATAAAAGGGAAAAATAAAATCCAAGAAAAATAAAGACAAACAATGAAGAAGTGAAAGATTAAGAAAAAACAAAAATTAATAAAGCAATAAACAAGTCAGTTATTTTAATTAGGTACAAAATTGTTCGACGATTACAAGATATATGACATAATAGAACCACCAAAATCATTAATTCAATCCAACCATATTCAAACATGACAAGAGAATGAGGTCCTTGGTAATCACTAAAGTCATTCAAAGAAGAAAAACACAAACTAAGCACAAACTTGATAATAAGGAAAGATATGTGCCATCTCCAAAATAAATGGACCAATCAATCGACCAAAAAAAAGTACTTCAACCAGTCGAATGAGAAACTTATCAATCAAACACATGTGAATTCCATAGATCAAGAAAGCAAGAAAGATATCAATTAAGCGAGCATGTTAATAATACTTCGAGTGAGTGTGTACAACCTCAACAAAGAAATCATGTCCTCAGAAATCCAAGCATCAATCGAGTCAATAAGAGAAAGGAAATTGAATTGGTTGGACGCTTCAACCGAAGATCCTCGATCAACTAGAAGAATCGACCTGACCCGATTACACAAGAAAATAAAATAAAAGAAGTTGACCAAGTCGGGCACACTCCTCGAGAAAATGAAATTGAATTAGTCGAAGTAGCTAGCCATCAGGAGTACATTAATATAATTAATTCTTGATGGGAAAATTTCAACCGTCACATCATGATCAACACAAATGTTCCCCTTCACATGAACAAGTAATTACCTCTGACATCACTATCTATACATGCAAATTAATGGCGCCGCTAGAAAAATTAAAGTCCCTAATCCATCTCCCTCTTATAAATACGGATGAGGAATACAAATTTGTCTCACTCTTGTTCACACTTGAGCACCTTAGTAATCTAAGTACAAAAATTGAAGTTGCACATCTGATTTCAAAGCTTTAATATTATAAAATCGATCAATAGTAAATTGTAGACATGTCAAGAATGAGAGGACAAGTAGAGGATTCCTTGGTTGAGCCAAGGAAAAAATCCAAATTCAATAGAGCAAGTGCAAATGAGTTGGAAGTACACATGAATTTTTTTTATGAGGCTTGAATAGAATAAATTGACTAGTCTCAACATTGGTAGAATTTATTTTTATGGGGAATGGAAGCCGGTGTATGGAAGGATGAAAAAAATTTCCTACACTAGGCAGGTATTCGATAGTGTTTGGGTGCAGCTTCAAAATTTTTGGTGAGTTGATACCATAATGGGAATCTATGGTTAGACTACCTAGTTGGAATTATGGGAGGAATGACTCATAGGGTCACTGTAATCCCACATGGGGGAACCCCTGTCCCCAAAACCATAAATTCCAATGAATGGATTCACACTTTCACATGATGAATCTTAACAAAAAATTCAAAAGGTATGCTAACAATAGAGTAATCAACCTCCAAGAAAAATGGACATGTGTAATAGTTTCATTGTGCTTTATAGCTACAGGTTGAGCTTCATATGTGAAGCTCACAATGATGGAACCCATTGGACAAATCCTTGAGTCAAGGGAGTAGTTCGACTTGGAAGACCATTTAGCTGCATTAATTAAAATCAATTGCGAGGATTTCCAAGAAAATGATCGGGCCATCAAGTTTCCATTCTTGTTAATATGGCTCTCCATGAGCCAAGTCATCCTATTCAAGGAACCTACATTCACCTTAAGACATATCCCGACCATGGAAAACTATAAGAGCTTGGAAACAGGATCATTCAGGTCATCCTAATCCCTACCAACTGAAGAAGTATTCAAAAAATGGGTAAGAAACCTTAAGAATGTATAACACAAATGGAGAGTGGAGCATAAAGTCCCACGATATTTACCACTAAGTTCACATATCCAACTAAGTCTTTAATCCACCAAGGTTTGGTGTGGATTCATTGGGTGGCTAGCCAAAAAATAACTTGAGTACCAACCGATGAAGTTCCAAATATTTTAGGAGCGCGATAGACAACCAGGGTTTGAAACCTTAATCCCACTAGAGGTATTGAGTGATGAAACAACCATTATAACAACCATGAACGTGCAGAACATAAAGAATAAAGGGAAGTGACATTTTATGCATTTGCATTTGTCTCAAATTTAGACATGGAAGAAAGCATTCCAACAAAACATACCCTGACTAAGAGAAAACAATAGGAAAAATCTGTCAAGGGTAAACAATTTGTCGACTTTAATGTAGTCCCGAAGGATGCAAACATCATTTGGAAAGACAAATTTAATTCAGACACTTCTCTCGAATGTAATGATCCTCTAATGAGAAAGAAGATTTTTTTCTTTACAAACAAATTAGATAAAAGGGCCAAACTAAAACAAAAACAAGCTCGACAAGACCAAGTTGTCACCCAAAAGTTTTTGAAGTTAAGCATAGGGATGTAATTTAAAGAAGTTATGGAAACCATTAATGTGAAGTGTGATGAAGAAAATAAAACCCTATTAGCTCCAGATAAGCATGTAGAGAGAAGAGAACAAAAGAAATAAAGGATGGAGGATCAACAGGAACACAACAGAGGTCGATCAACTCCAATTGCAACATGTCTGTCGAAAATTATTAGATCTAACCCTAGTAAAAAAACCCATTCCAAAGACGAAGCACATAAATATAAGCACAATTGACCTTACAAGGGAGTCACCACAACCTAAGGCCACTCCTATTATTGAGGAAACAAAAAAATAAAATGAGGTAGAAAAGTAGAAAAAAAAATCAAATAAATGGTGTCGACAAGTATCATCAGATGAAACCATCTCAGACTATCCTCCCAATAAAAATAATGAAGAAATTGAAATGCACTCGGGGTTAGAAAATGTATATCATACTCTATAAAATGGAGCTACCAAAATACATACAACAGTTGAGTCGACTACATTGGATAAGTTGAATCTATTTGAATCGACCCAAACTAAAGCTAGACCCAACAAAGAAATTCATTCGGTTCACCCTGACCCAGTCACAACAATAGATACATAAGAACATGTAGAAGGAGAGATATGTACAAACACTCAGTGGTGAGATAACACTCTCCATGCACACAAGTCAGTGGATGCATAGCCTATCATACTACCATTGGATGACACAGAATCTCTAGAAAAATCCAATGAGGAAGTAAGGAAAAGAAAACAAGACTAGAAGACTAAATGTGAACAATTGACTTCCGAGATAGAAAACTAGAAGAAAGAAGATAATAATGATATCACAAGGTCTCCCAAGATAACAAGAAACCCATCTGAAAATCCTCCCTTAGAAATCCCTCAAAAAGGCTATTCATACCCTCTAGAGAAAATTGAGAACACAAAGAAAAATAATGCACAAGGTCAGGGGATCAATGATGGCAGAAAGAACCCCGACATGCAGCTAGAAGTAGGGGAGAAAAGCAAAGAAAATATGATAAATAATGATCCAAACAAAGGAAAATGTGCAAACAAATAATAACAAAACATGTCCAACAAGAAACCAAAACAATAAATTGTGCAAAAGGTAGTGAAGAAAAAGAAGAATATAATACACATGAAGGATAGTACTCCAAAAGCAATCACTTTCACTTCCTTTGAGCTAGTCGGGTCAACAAAACCTCTCGTAGAAATAATATTTGACCCATCTGTAGCATCATATGAAAAAATGTTCGACTTATATAGTGATGTGACCAAATAAGCAACAAACAGATGGAAAATGGCCTCGAGGGATGGTGCTTGATTGATATCAAGAATAAATAAGGAGAAACATATATTTGAACGACTGCACACTTCTTGCCAAAGAGAATCTAGGTATTGACCACCCGATAGAAGGATTAGACCCTCTAGAAGAAATAAAACTTTTGGTCAAAGAATTCATAAACATAGTTAATAGCAATTAGATGGAAATCCAACACCTAAGACAAGAAAAAAATAATGTAAGTATCTACATAATAGGGAATAAAGAAGTAATCAGGCTGGATTGAACAACGTCGATTCTATAGTCGGAACATTGAAAATTCAAGGAAGTAAAACAACAATTAGAACTAGATAACTCACTGGAAACAATCGTTAATATAGTACTCAACAAATGGCCATCATATTTTTCCTCAACCTACAACAAGCCCAAATCGCAAAAACAAATAGTTGTTGATCTAAGAAAAACAAGAGAACTCACCTCCAACAAAAAAAGTAAAGAGTCCATATTGACTCACATTGAAAAAAAAAGGCGGTGGAAGTAGAACTGTCAAAAAAAGAGAAAGAGTGGTTGAGAGAGGAAACTAAAGATAAGGTAGTAGTAGAGAAATCCATCAAGCACCT
The DNA here is from genome assembly GCA_032191745.1 of Picea mariana. Classification (NCBI taxonomy): domain Eukaryota; kingdom Viridiplantae; phylum Streptophyta; class Pinopsida; order Pinales; family Pinaceae; genus Picea; species Picea mariana. The sequence goes on along the minus strand of JASDQU011401590.1, from coordinate 87,004 downwards.
TTACGAAATAAAAAATAAAACTCAGGAAGTCGAGCAAAACTTTGACCTAGATTCGATTGCAATACAAGAAGCCTCCTTGAGAGACAAGCTATATTTTCTAGGGAAACTAAAAAATGGTGGGGATAGAGGCACAATACTCCATCAAATAATGGAAGATGTTTTCATACCACTTACAAAATATAGCCCTGAGCATATATTGGAAAACATTTGGAGGATTTTCGTATCATCCTTCAGAACAGTCAGAGGCCACACCGACTTATCGAAAAACTTTCTAGTTATTCAATCCCACACTATATGAGTTGAACATCCCAACCATGGGTCACCAATAAAGAACCCAAGAAGTAGTCATTGATGGATCAAAAGAAGCATATGTACATATCAAAATGACACTTCTGCCACCAAATGTAATAATGCAAGAGTGGTAGATTCCTGAAGAAATGTGATTCCATCACTTATTGACATCAACACCATATTGTAATATTTTCAAACATGATATAACCTACTGGTGAAAACCCCTTTAGAGGAGCTAGTAGAGTTTGTAAAAAAAAAGATCAATGTAATAGCCACACACCCCCCTTGCTTGGGAAGAGAAAGGAATTGAACAGGGGGGGAGATGTTGTAGGGTCTAGTCAACTCTTCCAACTAGACCTTTCATTCTTCTAGCCAAGTTGAATACATAAGTTGGTTAGGGAAGTCGATCTAATAGGTAGTTAGAGTCGATCGACCAAGTAGTTAAGAAGTGTAACTGACTGATAACTTTATATCATACATATATATGTGTGGCTATGTAATGGAAATACATAGGCTATTTTTCTATATAATAAAATGCACTGATGGTTCTCCCACCTATTGTGTATACTTTCATGTGTATCTATGTGTGTACATGTATGTGATATATGATATATGATTCTTTGTGTAAGAATCTATCAGTAGCTTATCATACTTTCCATCATACTACAACAATTAAGGATGGAGGCAAGGGTTTCCTTTGAAGAAAATGAGCACAATATAAATTATTTATCAAAGTCAGGGCTAGCAAGAACAAGGATAGTAGTAATGGTCCATTTGATTTCTATGAAATATTTTTGAATATCTGGTGTCCATTTATATTTCTTATCTTTCTTCAACAATTTATTTTTGAAAATTGCAGGATAATCTGGCACAAACCTTTGTAAAAAGTTTATTTTTCCAAAAAAATATTGTACTCATTTTCTTGATGTAGGAGGGTTTAGGTCACTTATTGCATTGAATCTCTCTGTATCAATGTGTATTACTTCTTTCCTCACAATATGACATAAGAGTTTTCCTTCTGTGATAGAAAACAAACACTTTTTGGGATTCAAATATATTCCATATGTTCTGCACCTTTAAAATACTTGTATGAGATGCTTGATATGTCTTTATCTTAGTTTTGAATGAATTGTCAAGTCATCTCGGTAATTTTCCATAAATTTTCCAATTAGATCATTGAAAGCATGGCCTATTTCTCTTTGGAATGTTGCACATGTATTCTTTAAGTCAAATATAATTCAAACATAAGCATACATTCCCCATAGTTTTATGAACACGATTTTTCGTTGGTCTTCCTTAGCTACAAGAACTCGTTTACATCCTGAAAATCCATCCAGTATGGACATTGATGTAGAACTAATGACCTATTGCAACAACATATCCATATTAGTGAGTGTATAGTTATCTTTGAGTCTCACTCGATTGAGATCTCTAAAATAAACACAAAGGATAATTTCACCATTCTTCTTGCTTACCACCATAGGATTTGAGAGCCATTCTGAATGTCTGATAGAAAAAACTACACCGACCCTTTTTGTTTTTTCTAGCTCTATCTTGGGATTATCATTCTCATTTTTTTCTTCAAATTTTTTGAACCTTATTTGAGTGGTATAATATGTTTTAATATGGATTTGTCATATAATTTTAATTCATCATAACTCTAAGAAAATATTCCCTTAAATTCTTTGAATAGCCAAGTATATTGATCAATTTCTTCAGTGGTGCATCTAGTACCCATATTTATATACTTTGGGGAATCAAGAGTGCCAATGTTGATATTTTGTGTTTCTTTAACTTTCCTAATAGTTGGTTCTTCTTTTGTATCCAAAATATTTATTTGATAATATATTGTAAAAATATATTCCAAACTAACATAATTCTTAGGAGCGAGTGCAAGAATTTGATCACAAATTTCCTTCTGAGGATCATGGCTCTCATCTGAATCATTTGATAACATTGAGTCATTATTAGAGAGGAAATTTTTAAGATGTCCATCATTTTAAAAAACTTACAAATATTCTTGATTATCTAGTATTAAAGGCCAAAAAATAGTGTTTACATGAAAAGTACTTTGATTATGAGAATCATTTGAATTGAAGAGAGATGAAACTACTATCAGTGAATCAACCTTTTGATTTTTTTTATCAAGGAATGAAAGATATATTGAAATAATTAAAAGAATCCATGAGTTGACATACTGTTCTTACATAATGTTTCAATTTCCTTTCTTGATTATGTACTTCTTTTTTATATGATTGATAACCAAATTTGAGTCACCAATTACCACCATATTTTCTACTTTTATTTGAAGGGAAAGAATCATTCCTGGAATTAATGCTTCATATTTAGATTCACTATTGGTACAACAAAATTATAATACAATAACATGTGGGTAGATACCATATTGAGGAGTTTTAAAAACAATTCCAACTCCATTTCTAGACTTAGAACAAGTGCCATCAAATGAAATTTTCTAGAAACCTTGGAAATAATTCTCCTCATCTTGCTTAAATGGAATTATTTGTTCTCTAATAAAAACAACATAATTTACAATTCCAACATCAAAATAATTTTTCATTACTTCATTTTCATTTTTCTTAAATGATATGGGATTTCTATTCTCTCAAGGAATGTTGATAATAGTCCCATATTTATTTTGAATCATCATGCGACTTCCATCATTGATTATATATCCTCTGATTAATTAGAACCAATATCTTCCCAAAACAACACCATATGCTGGAGGGAAAATCCACCACTACAATAGTAAATATTGTTTTAATATGAGGGGTTGTACTTATCCATGCATAGAAATATTTTATTTCACCATAGGATGGGTGTTGGTTTACTATGGGTTGACCCAGGTTCTAACTACAGGATTACCAACAACCCTTCAACCATCAAACCTTATGGATACTAGAAGGAAACACAATGCACAAAGTGCATTGTGCAGTCTCACCCGAGATGGCTTCTATGGGTGGTTGCATGACTCATATGTCTACAACCCTTGGATGGGATGTGTATCTCTCTGAGGAATTTAACCTACTTATTGTTAACCTTCAAACCCTCATTATATCTTATTCCATACCACTTTCACAACTATTCTAATATGAATTCATTAACCATTATAGCCACATGTGTTCAATGGCAAGTATTTATCTACTGTAACAACAGATTCATCTCTAAAGACTAGCTATAACGTTTGTTTATTTAGATCTATTCTATAGATTCCCTTAGTTTATTCTTAGTGTGCAGTGTTATTCCCTTTTATCATATAACATGTTCATCATACACTTACTAAATAAAATACAGTAAAAAACACTACATACATTAACAAAAAACATAGATATACCATGGTTCACCCCCCCTTGGGCTACATCCACAAAGATTTGTCGCTTTGGCTCTTTATTCATATTCTTGCAAAATCTAGTGCTTCTCACTTAAAATTCTTCTGTCATTACATTCTACCTCCACAGATCTCCAAAGTCTCTCAACAAGACCTCCTACTCAATGAAAAAGACCTATTACAATCTCAACAATACATATGTCAACCCTCTCATGTTCCTAATACATTCTACTTATATAAAATTGGGACAAAGACCTTACAAAAACCCTAACCTAAGAAGATTAGGTCTATCTACTTTCTCCTTGAGTTAATCTCAATTGGTCCTCAATCCAACCATTGCTCCAAGTCGACACTTGTCCACTTTCCAACTATTTTGCAACAATTTTTCCACTTTGTAACTCCTTTTCTCAGTGCTACTTTTCCTCTATTTCTGGCGCTACTTTTCCTCTATTCCTAGCATTGATTTTCCTCTATTTCTGGCTTGCTCCCTTATTTTTTGGCTCTTCTTTGATTCCTTCAAAACTTTCTTTATTCTCCCCAAAATTGGCCTACGCCAATAGGCCCCCAAAACTGACATGGTGACTCATCCTGAGTCACTCATGGAATCCTTCCTATGTTACTTCCTGTGCCAGGGCTTCATACATCTCTGCTATATGATGGAATTGATCCTTATCATGATTTCCCTTCTCTGTCATGGCTTCCATCATCTGCATGGTGACTAGAGGTCTCAATATTTCTCCCCCCTCCAAGCCTATATTTTCCACCCTTGTCTTTGTTGCATTGATCTCCATGACCAGTTGTTCAACCTTTTCCTCTAGAGGCTCCAACTGATCTTGTCGTGCAATTTTCCTAGCTAAAAGTGACTTTTCCTTATCCTACAAGTTCTTCATTTATGTAGTTGTCTTAATATTTTATGGCAGTGACATTGTATTATGTCACTATATCTACCCCATATTCTTCAAATATCTTCCTTTTGATCTTTTGTAATTCTAGATCCACCCATGGATTCTCACTTTCAAATGAAAAATTCTTAATAAAGTTCTACTGCACCAACCCACAGTTTATCTACACATTTCCTTATCTTTGTACCAATTACTTGGTATTCCTTCTAATGTATGAATATAGTAATGCATCCATTCCCCTGGTGTTATAACCCTAAATTGCACTATCCCTGCTTACCTGGCATCAGGCCTACTCATGCCTCTTCCTAGCCAAAGCCATGCTGAGAAATTCCTCAAAAAACAACTTAAAACAAGCAACCCGCACCCAATGAGCATTTAGGGTGCGGGT
>JASDQU011401590.1:71102-82017 GCA_032191745.1 Picea mariana | reverse complement strand
ATTCTTAAAGACATATAAGAAAAAACATTCCTTGGTTTTCTCTCACTTTGGGTTTCCACGTAAAAATACTGGTGTACTGTGTATGTGTATGATTGCTCATTTTTTGATTGTTTATTTACTCTGAAACTATTGGATGATAATGATACATTGATATAACACTTTCATTTTGTGGTGAAAAAGGATTCGATTGTTCTATTACTAATTCACCCCCCTCTCAGTAATCCAACATCCATGACTTGTCCTTCTTTGACCCACGAATATCCAAGAATTTTCTTTATGTAACCTCCATATGTCCATGAATGTTTACACTGTGACTCAAGGATTCCCTTGTATACATGCAAAAAAACACCTATTCTACCTAGTACTGTTGTTTCCCTAAAAAATTCTCCTTTGATTTCCCCTACTGGGTATTTACCTGATAAGATTTTTCCTCTTGGTTTCCTCCCTTCAGAGACTAAGCTCTCATACCATGTTGAAATATAATAATCCTGAGTGGAATCAACCCTTGGTATGCACTAATACCATGTCGATATTTTACCATTATACTCAACACTTAGATTCTCCTTAACCTAGCGCTCGACTGTTAAATAAAATAAAAATTCTTTATCTATTAAAAGAACAATTGAGTAATCAAATAAAAATGCAGTAGAAGAATAAACAAGGAAACCAAATCAAGCACATAAGAACACCATCATTTTTGGGTAAATCCTTAGACAAACCCCGGAGGGAAAACCAATCAAATTATTCCTTTATAATGGTCAAATCAAGGCTCTTGTAATAGGGATAATGGTCCACTGAGAGAATTATACATTGCAGACAAACCTAGAAATCCTTGTATTGTTGTACGGCCTATTCTAGCATGTTTCTCAAGGCATCCATGTCTTTTCCTTCTGTAACCTGCGGACATTTGCGACTTATGCTTCTATGACACACATATATCCATGACTGTCTAAACTATGACCTATGGATATGTACAAAAATATTGTACGACAAGATCCATATAACTCTAATATTCCCTCTGGTACAATCAAGTAATTAAATAATGGGTAGAGGCAAAATCAGTCAAAAAATACACAAAGGAAACATTGACAAAATTCATCTATGAAAACATAGTAACCAGATTCAACTTTCCTTTGACGTTAAACAATGATAAAGTAACTCATTTTATCAATGATACAATTGAGGTATTACTTAAAAAGTTTCTGATCAACCACATGAAGATGATTTCTTATCATCCGCAAAAAATGAAACTGTCAAATCATTCAACAAAACATTACATAAAGGATTAACAAAAATATGTGGACTTGAGATAGATGATTAGGATGATAATATTTCAGTATTATTATGGGCCTATAGAAAAATATATAAAATATCAACGGGAGAGATGCCATTTAAGTTAGTCTATGGTCAAGAAGTTGTAATTCCATTACACTTTTGTGCTAATGTACGGAGGATATCATCTATCCTTGAATTCAACCATATTATTAACACAAGACAATGCTTCTACTAGTTAAATCAATTAGAAGAAGAAAGGATGCTTGCACAACAACATTAGGAATCCCAAAATAATCGTCAAGAATCTTGGCATGATTGACATATTAAAAAGAATGATATCAATGACGAAGACTTGGTATTTTTTAATTATAGTTGAGTAAAGGGAAAACATAGAAAAATAGAAACTTCATTGTTGGCTTCTTATGTGGTCGAGGACATCTGATCCATAGGAGAAATAAAACTAAAAACCTTGCAAGGGCACCCCTTCAAAAAACTAGTCAATGGGGCCCACCTAAAGAGATAATATATAACAGTCTCAAGTTGTGTTGGTGAAAACGTCTTGAGGGTGCTAGTAGGACCCAACTAGTTTGAAAATCCCTCAGGGAGGCCTAAATTGAAGTTCAAAATAAAATATTAAATAAATAAAAGGGAAAAATAAAATCCAAGAAAAATAAAGACAAACAATGAAGAAGCGAAAGATTAAGAAAAAACAAAAAATAATAAAGCAATAAACAAGTCAGTTATTTTAATTAGGTACAAAATTGTTCGACGATTACAATATATATGACATAATAGAACCACCAAAATCATTAATTCAATCCTACCATATTCAAACATGAGAAGAGAATGAGGTCCTTGGTAATCACTAAAGTCATTCAAAGAAGAAAAACCCAAACTGAGCACAAGCTTGATAATAAGGAAAGATATGTGCCATCTCCAAAATAAATGGACCAATCAATCGACCAAAAAATAAGTACTTCAACCAATCGAATGAGAAACTTATCAATCAAACACATGTGAATTCCATAGATCAAGCGAGCAGGAAAGATATCAATTAAGCGAGCATGTTAATAATACTTCGAGCGAGTGTGTACAACCTCAACAAAGAAATCATGTCCTCAGAAATCCAAGAATCAATCGAGTCAATAAGAGAAAGGAAATTGAATTGGTTGGACGCTTCGACCGAAGATTCTCGATCAACTAGAAGAATCGACCTGACCCGATTACACAAGAAAATAAAATAAAAAAAGTTGACCAAGTCGAGCACACTCCTCGAGAAAATGAAATTGAATTAGTCGAAGTAGCTAGCCATCAAGAGTACATTAATATAATTAATTCTTGATGGGAAAATTTCAACCATCACATCATGATCAACTTAAATGTTCCCCTTCACATGAACAAGTAATTACCCCTGACATCACTATCTATACATGCAAATTAATGGCGCCGCTAGAAAAATTAAAGTCCCTAATCCATCTCCCTCTTATAAATATGGATGAGGAATACAAATTTTTCTCACTCTTGTTCACACTTGAGCACCTTAGTAATCTAAGTACAAAAATTGAAGTTGCACATCTGACTTCAAAGCTTCAAGATTATAAAATCGATCAATAGTAAATTGTAGACATGCCGAGAATGAGAGGACAAGTAGAGTATTCCTTGGTTGAGCCAAGGAAAAAATCCAAATTCAATAGAGCAAGTGCAAATGAGTTGGAAGTACACATGAAATTTTTTTATGAGGCTTGAATAGAATAAATTGACTAGTCTCAACACTGGTAGAATCTCTTTTTATGGGGAATGGAAGCCGTTGTATGGAAGGATGAAAAACATTTCCTACACTAGGCAGGTAGTCGATAGTTTTTGGGTGCAGCTTAAAAATTTTTGGTGAGTTGATACCATAATGGGAATCTATGGTTAGACTACCTAGTTGGAATTATGGGAGGAATGATTCATAGGGTCACTAGAATCCCACATGGGGGAACCCCTATCCCCAAAACCATAAATTCCAATGAATGGATTCACGCTTTCACATGAGGAATCTTAACAAAAAATTCAAAAGGTATGCTAATCAATAGAGTAATCAACCTCCAAGAAAAATGGACATGTGTAATAGTGTCATTGTGCTTTATAGCTACAGGTTGAGCTTCATATGTGAAGCTCACAATGATGGAACCCATTGGACAAATCCTTGAGTCAAGGGAGTAGTTCGACTTGGAAGACCATTTAGCTACATTAATTAAAATCAATTGCAAGGATTTACAAGAAAACGATCGAGCCATCAAGTTTCCATTCTTTTTAATATGGCTCTCCATGAGCCAAGTCATCCTATTCAGGGAACCTACATTTATCTTAAGACATATCCCGACCATGGAAAACTATAAGAGCTTGGAAACAGGATCAATAAGGTCATCCTAATCCCTACCAACTGAAGAAGTATTCAAAAAATGGGTAAGAAACCTTAAGAATGTATAACACAAATGGAGAGTGGAGCATAAAGTCCCACGATATTTACCACTAAGTTCACATATCCAACTAAGTCTTGAATCCACCAAGGTTTGGTGTGGATTCATTGGGTGGCTAGCCACAGAATAACTCGAGTACCAACCGATGAAGTTCCAAATATTTCAGGAGCGCGATAGACAACTAGGGTTTGAAACCTTAATCCCACTAGAGGTATTGAGTGATGACCCAACCATTCTAACACCCATGAATGTGTAGAACATGAAGAATAAAGGGAAGTGACATTTTATGCAATTGAATTTGTCTCAAATTTAGACATGGAAGAAAGCCTTCCAACAAAACATACCCTGACTAAGAGAAAACAATAGGAAAAATCTGTCAAGGGTAAACAATTTGTCAACTTCAATGTAGTCCTGAAGGATGTAAACATCATTTGGAAAGACAAATTTAATTCAGACACTTCTCTCGAATGTAATGATCCTCTAATGAGAAAGAAGCTTTTTGTTTTTACAAAAAAATTAGCTAAAAGGGCCAAACTAAAACAAAAACAAGCTCGACAAGACCAAGTTGTCACCCGAAAGTTTTTGAAGTTAAGAATATGAATGTAATTTAAATAAGTTATGGAAACCATTAATGTGAAGTGTGATGAAGAAAATAAAACCCTATTAGCTCTATATAATCATGTAGAGAGAAGAGAACAAAAGAAATAAAGGATGGAGGATCAACAGGAACACAACAGAGGTCGGTCAGCTCCAATTGCAACACGTTTGTCGAAAATTATTAGACCTAACCCTAGTAAAAAAACCCATTCCAAAGACGAAGCACATAAATATAAGCACAGTTGACCTTACAAGGGAGTCACCACAACCTAAGGCCACTCCCATTATTGAGGAAACAAAAAAAAAAAATGAGGCAGAAAAGTAGAAAAACAAATCAAAGAAAGGGTGTCGACAAGTATCATCAGATGAAACCATCTCAGAATATCCTCCTAATAGAAATAATGAAGAAATTGAAATGCACTCGGGGTTAGAAAATGTAGATCATACTCTACAAAATGGAGCTACCAAAATACATACAGCAATTGAGTCAACTACATTGGATAAGTTGAATCTATTTGAATCGACCCAAACTAAAGCTAGACCCAACAAAGAAATTGATTCGGTTCACCCTGACCCAGTCACAACAATAGATACATAAGAACATGTAGAAGGAGAGATAGGTACAAACACTCAGTGGTGAGATAACACCCTCCATGCACACAAGTCAGTGGATGCATAGCCTATCATACTACCATTGGATGACACATAATCTCCAGAAAAATCCAATGAGGAAGTAAGGAAAAGAAAACAAGACTAGAAGACTAAATGTGAACAATTGACTTCCAAGATAGAAAACTAGAAGAAAGAAGATAATAATGATATCACAAGGTCTCCCAAGATAACAAGAAACCCATCTGAAAATCCTCCCTCAGAAATCCCTCAAAAAGGCTATTCATACCCTCTAGAGAAAGTTGAGAACACAAAGAAAAATAATGCACAAGGTCAGGGGAACAATGATGGCAGAAAGAACCCCGACATGCAGCTAGAAGTAGGGGAGAAAAACAAAGAAAACATGATAAATAATGATCCAAACAAAGGAAAATGTGCAAACAAATAATAACAAAACATGTCCAACAAAAAACCAAAACAATAAATTGTGCAAAAGGTAGTGAAGAAAGAGAAGAATATAATACACATGAAGGATAGTACTCCAAAAGCAATCACTTTCACTTCCTTTGAGCTAGTCGGGTCAAAAAAACCTCTCGTAGAAATAATATTTGACCCATCTTTAGCATCATATGAACAAATGTTCGACTTATATAGTGACGTGACCAAAGAAGCAACAAATAGATGGAAAATGGCCTTGAGGGATGGTACTTGATTGATATCAATAATAAATAAGGAGAATATATATATTTGAACGACTGTACACTGCTTACCAAAGAGAATCTAGGTATTGACCACTCGATAGAAGGATTAGACCCTCTATAAGAAATAAAACTTTTGGTCAAAGAATTCATAAACATAGTTACTAACAACTAGATGGAAATGCAACACCTAAGACAAGAAAAAAATAATGTAAGTATCTACATAATAGGGAATAAAGAAGTAATCGGTCTAGATTGAACAACGTCGATTCTATAGTCAGAACATTGAAAATTCAAGGAAGTAAAACAACAATTAGAACTAGATAACTCACTGGAAACAATCGTTAATATAGTACTCAACAAATGACCATCATATTTTTCCTCAACCTACAACAATCCCAAAGAACAAAAACAAATAGTTGTTGATCTAAGAAAAACAAGAGAACTCACCTCCAACAAAAAAGTAAAGAGTCCATATCGACTCACATTGAAAAAAAAGGGCGATGGAAGTAGAACTGTCAAAAAAAGAGAAAGAGTGGTTGAGAGAGGAAACTAAAGATAAGGTAGCAATAGAGAAATCCATCAAGCAACTTTACAAAATAAAAAATAAAACTCAGGAAGTTGAGCAAAACTTTGACCTAGATTCAATTACAATACAAGAAGCCTCCTTGAGAGACAAACTATATTTTCTAGGGAAACTAAAAAATGGTGGGGATAGAGGCACAAAACTCCATCAAATAATGGAAGATGTTTTCATACCACTTACAAAATATAGCCCTGAGCATATATTGTAAAACATTTGGAGGATTTCCATATCATCCTTCAGAACAGTCGGAGGCCACACTGACTTATCGAAAAAGTTTCTATTTATTCAATCCCACACTATATGAGTTGAACATCCCAACCACGGGTCACCAATAAAGAACCCAAGAAGTAGTCATTGACGGATCAAAAGAGTCATATGTACATGTCAAAATGACACTTCTGCCACCAAATGTAATAATGCAAGAGTGGTAGATTCCTGAAGAAACACATGAGAAGACCATGTAGCCAAAACAAAACCCATGAATAAGAAGTCTAAATTCAAGAAACATGATTGCATCACTTATTGACATCAACACCATATTGTAATATTTTCAAACATGATATAACCTACTGGTGAAAACCCCTTTAGAGGATCTAGTAGAGTTTGTAAAAAAAAAATCAATGTAATAGCCACATGCCCCCCTTGCTTGGGACGAGAAAGGAATTGAACAGGGGGAGAGATGTTGTAGGGTCTAGTCAACTCTTCCAACTAGGCCTTTCATTCTTCTAGCCAAGTTGAATACATAAGTTGGTTAGAGAAGTCGATCTAATAGGTAGTTAGAGTCGATCGACCAAGTAGTTAAGAAGTGTAACTGACTGATAACTTTATATCATACACATATATGTGTGGCTATGTAATGGAAATACATAGGCTATTTTTCTATCTAATAAAATGCACTGATGGTTCTCCCACCTATTGTGTATACTTTCATGTGTATCTATGTGTGTACATGTATGTGATATATGATATATGATTTTTTGTGTAAGAATCTATCAGTAGCTTATCATACTTTCCATCATACTACAACAATTAAGGATGGAGGCAATGGTTTCCTCTGAAGAAAATGAGTACAACATAAATTATTTATCAAAGTCAGGGCTGGCAAGAACAAGGATAGTAGTAATGGCCCGTTTGATTTCTATGAAATATTTTTGAATATCTAGTGTCCATTCATATTTCTTATCTTTCTTCAACAATTTATTTATTGTTTTGAAAATTGTAGGATAATCTGGCACAAACCTTTGTACAAAGTTTATTTTTCCAAAAAACTATTGTACTCATTTTCTTGATGTAGGAGGGTTTAGGTCATTTATTGCATTGAATCTCTCTGTATCAATGTGTATTACTTATTTCCTCACAATATGACATAAGAGTTTTCCTTCTGTTATAGAAAACAAACACTTTTTGGGATTCAAATATATTCCATATGTTCTACACCTTTAAAATACTTGTATGAGATGCTTGATATGTCTTTCTCTTAGTTTTGAATGAATTGTCAAGTCATCTCAGTAATTTTCCATGAATTTTCCAATTAGATCATTGAAAGCATGGCCCATTTCTCTTTGGAATGTTGCACATGTATTCTTTAATTCAAATATAATTCAAACATAAGCATACATTCCCCATGGTTTTATGAACATAATTTTTTGTCGGTCTTCCTTAGCTACAAGAACTCGTTTACATCTTGAAAATCCATCCAGTATGGACATTGATGTAGAACTAATGACCTATTGCAACAACATATACATATTAGTGAGTGTATAGTTATCTTTGAGTCTCACTCGATTGAGATCTCTGAAATAAACACAAAGGATAATTTCACCATTCTTCTTGCTTACCACCATAGGATTTGAGATCCATTTTGAATGTTTGATAGAAAAAACTACACCGACCCTTTTTGTTTTTTCTAGCTCTATCTTGGGATTATCATTTTCATTTTTTTCTTGAAAATTTTTCAACCTTATTTGAGTGGTATAATATGTTTTAATATGGATTTGTCATATAATTTTAATTCATCATAACTCCAAGAAAATATTTCCTTAAATTCTTTGAATAGCCAAGTATATTGATCAATTTCTTCAGTGGTGCATGTATTACCCATATTTATATACTTTGGGGAATCAAGAGTGCCAATGTTGATATTTTGTGTGTCTTTAACTTTCCTAATAGCTGGTTCTTCTTTTGTATCCAAAATATTTATTTGATAATATATTGTAAAAATATATTCCAAACTAACATAACTCTTAGGAGCGAGTGCAAGAATTTGATCACAAATTTCCTTCCGAGGATCATGGCTCTCATCTGAATCATTTGATAACATTGAGTCATTATTAGAGAGGAAATTTTTAAGATGTCCGTCATTTTAAAAAACTTACAAATATTCTTGATTATCTAGTATTAAAGGCCAAAAAATAGTGTTTACATGAAAAGTACTTTGATTATGAGAATCATTTGAATTGAAGAGAGATGAAACTACTGTCAGTGAATCAACCTTTTGATTTTTTTATCAAGGAATGAAAGAGATATTGAAATAATTAAAAGAATCCATGAGTTGACATACTCTTCTTACATAATGTTTCAATTTCCTTTCTTGATTATGTACTTCTTTTTTATATGATTGATAACCAAATTTGAGTCACCAGTTACCACCATATTTTCTACTCTTATTTGAAGGGAAATAATCATTCCTGGAATTAATGCTTCATATTTAGATTCACTATTGGTACAACAAAATTATAATACAATAACATGTGGGTAGATACCATATTGAGGAGTTTTAAAAACAATTCCAACTCCATTTCTAGACTTAGAACAAGTGCCATCAAATGAAATTTTCCAGAAACCTTGGAAATAATTCTCCTCATCTTGCTTAAATGGAATTATTTGTTCTGTAATAAACACAACATAATTTACAATTCTAACATCAAAATAATTTTTCATTACTTCATTTTCATTTTTCTTAAATGATATGGGATTTCTATTCTCTCAAGGAATGCTGATAATAGTCCCATATTTATTTTGAACCATCACACAACTTCCATCATTGATTATATATCCTCTGATTAATTAGAACCAATATCTTCCCAAAACAACACCATATGCTGGAGGGAAAATCCACCACTACAATAGTAAATATTGTTTTAATATGAGGGGTTATACTTATCCATGCATAGAAATATTTTATTTCACCATAGGATGGGTGTTGGTTTACTATGGATTGACCCAGGTTCTAACTACAATATTACCAACAACCCTTTGACCATCAAACCTTATGGATACTAGAAGGAAACACAATGCACAAAGTGCATTGTGCAGTCTCACCCGAGATGGCTTCTATGGGTGGTCGCATGACTCATATGTCTACAACCCTTGGATGGGATGTGTATCTCTCTGAGGAATTTAACCTACTTATTGTTAACCTTCAAATCCTCATTAGATCTTATTCCAGACCACTTTCACACCTATTCTAATATGAATTCATTAACCATTATAGCTGCATGTGTTCAATGGCAAGTATTTATCTATTGTAACAATAGATTCATCTCTAAACACTAGCTATAACGTTTGTTTATTTAGAGATATTCTGCAGATTCCCTTAGTTTATTCTTAGTGTGTAGTGTTATTCCCTTTTATCATATAACATGTTCATCATACACTTACTAAAGAAAATATAATAAGAAACACTACATACATTAAAAAAAACACAGATACACCATGGTTCACCCCCCCTTGGGCTACATCCACAAAGATTTGTCGCTTTGGCTCTTTATTCATATTCTTGCAAAATCTAGTGCTTCTCACTGTAAAATTATTCTGTCATTACATTCTACCTCCACATACCTCCAAAGTCTCTCAACAAGACCTCCTACTCAACGAAAAAGACCTATTATAATCTCAACAATACATACGTCAACCCTCTCATGTTCCTAATACATTCTACTTATATAAAATTGGGACAAAGACCTTACAAAAACCCTAACCTAAGAAGATTAGGTCTATCTACTTTCTCCTTGAGTTAATTTCAATTGGTCCTCAATCCAACCGTTTCTCCAAGTCGACACTTGTCCACTTTCCAACTACTTTGCAACAATTTTTCCACTTTGTAACTCATTTTCTCAGTGCTACTTTTCCTCTATTTCTGGCGCTACTTTTCCTCTATTCCTGGCATTGATTTTCCTCTATTTCTGGCTTGCTCCCTTATTTTTTGGCTCTTCTTTGATTCCTTCAAAACTTTCTTTATTCTCCCCAAAATTGGACTACGCCAATAGGCCCCCAAAACTGACATGGTGACTCATCCAGAGTCACTTATGGAATCCTTCCTGTGCCAGTGTTGGGTATGTGTTATATTCTTTGCATGAGTAGTAGTGTCTGAGCGTCTACGCTGGGCACGCAGGGGGGTTAGAGGGGGGTGGAGCCCCCCGCGTGGGGGTTCGGGGGCAGCGCCCACGATTTTTTTTTTTCAGGACGACATATTTTCGGGACCACATGATATTAGGTGGTTTTTTGGCACATGGTTTTTTGCCAATGGTTTTCTATTTCTGGTTAAGGAATTAGGGTTTTGGACTAATCCAGGTCATTGGGTTAGGGTTTTGGATGCCGCTGGATCCTATATGTATATTGTATTGTAAACAATGTAACACAATGTATGAATATAATATATGCTGGTTTTCCCGGTTTGGGTTTCCAGG
>JASDQU011401590.1:53375-71002 GCA_032191745.1 Picea mariana | reverse complement strand
ATTATACATCAAACAAACTTGGGTCCATTACCCAAACTTGGGTCCAACTTTACATGGCCATAACTCTCTAACCGTGAGGAGTTATGTGGCATTCCACATACCATCGGAAATGGAATGACATGTAATATCCATATAGAATAGTATTACCTTAAAATATATTAAAACTCATACCATTATACATCAAACAAACTTGGGTCCATTACCCAAACATTTGTGCTACCAGAATTGGCTACCGGACTTTCTTCAAGGGTTGACATCAATGACAACCAACACAAATAATCAACAATGGATAGGCCATATAGAATAGTATAGGATAGTTCCAGTAGAGGGTTATCATATCATATCTTAAATATGGTGAACACATTAGATATTGAGGAAAGGTTAGAAGGGGAAACAAAATTTCATGCTTGGAGGGAAAGGATTCTTATTCTATTGGAGAATGACCTCAAAGAGTATGTTGAGGTTGTGGTTGCAACTCCTACTAATCCRTAGGAATTGGAAGTTCAAAATAAGAAGGATGTGAATGCCAAACRGATGTTGATARAATYGGTGAAGGATCACTTGATTCCACACATTGTTGAAAAGAAATATTCCAAGGAAATGTATGATGCTTTGATAATTCTATACCAAAATAAGAATACATGAAGGTCACTACATTTGAAGCACCAACTTCAAGTTGTTAGGATGTCCAGTGAGGACATGGTTTTGAATTATATTATGATGACTAAATAGATCTAAGATCACCTTACAATGAGTGGAGAGACAATACAAGATGTTGAGAAGTCTTCCAATGTTTTGGGAACATTTTGTGCAGGGGATCTATGCACAAGAGATAGTTTCAGGGTTTCATAGAATATGGACTAATTATATTCAGGAGGAGACTCGGTTAGATTCCAAGGATGGTTTGAAGAGGAACCATGATGAGAACTTTTCTCTTTCCATCTAGGCAAGGAAGGGAAATTTCAATAATATTTCTAGTGGAGAGTCAATTTCTCAAGATGGAAGGAAGAAGGACATGAGAAAATCCAAGTGATTTGCATGTCACAAGTTTGGAAATTATGAAGGGAAATGTATACATGGGAAGAAGGGGGGAAATGAAATGTATTCATAGTTAAATGAATTGTAAAATACTCAATTGGATGATTTTTGCAAGAAGATGAACGTACAAAGTTATTACTTATTTACCAGACTTCCTTGGGAACTATATCAGATAGTGCATGGATGATAGATATTGGAGCCACATGTCATATGACGGGAGTATGAGAGGTCTTTGAGAGCTTCTCAGAGTCTGACTCAGACATGCACATGGAATTTGGTATGGGGACCAATCATACAGTGAAGGGATTAAGAACAGTTCCATTCTGGATGGATTCAGGAGGCACATTGAGAGTGCAGGATGTGCTATGGATGCCAGAACTCAATAGGAGTGTTATCTCAGTATCAGTGATTTAGAAGAAGGGATTTAATTTTTTGTTACATGATGGAAATGTGATTATAATCCCCATAGGATCTATCTCAAACATAATAGTTTTCCTTGGAGTTAGTGAGAGAAACTTGTATAGGCTAAAGGGCTAGCCTATGAGAGAAATTTTCATCATCATGTTGACACAGAATAGGGAGAAGGTAGATTTGAAGGTTGTGTATCTCATAGGGAGTCAACCTTGCATTTGAGGTAGAAATGAGAATCCTTCCAAGTCGGTCAAGAAGGATTCATGGTACGAGATGGCCATGTAGGATGCTCAGGAGCAGTAGACTTCTAGGAGCATGTTCAAAGGAAGTTAGTCTTCGAAGACAGGTCATACCATGATGGTAAGGATAGCTTCAATGTCAAAGAGAGAAGCCAATCAGGTTTTTTGGAGATAAGTCATTGTAGAAGATCTAGTAGTGAAGATACAACCAACTCCGGGTGGGAGAAGTAACTTCCTCACTAAGAGGGAGTGTTGTTGTTTATGGTAGCATCGAATGGGTACTTCCACATTCGCATGTGTTTTGCATGTGGAAGTTGTTGAAAATATTCTAGTCTTGAGTTTACTTTAGTTAAAAGGAATTTATTAAAGTAAAATTGTATTTATTAGTGAATTGAGATATTTAAGGACATTCTTAGCATGCAACATGTAATATAAATCTTAAGTGACTGTGAGAATTAATCTCAACTATAGATCACTTTGGATATTATAAATAGATTATAACTCGTGATTATAAAAGAAAGGTTGGGGTAAAGGAGAAATAAATTTTGAATAGAGGTAGAGGTCAAGAGAATTCTATGAGCTACACTTGTGAGAGACTTTGGTGAGAGACCATGATTGAGGATAGAAAAGAAGGAATTTTTCTAGTGTGAGGAGTTTAGGAACAAAAAAGGAATTTTTCTTACACTAGAGTGAGGAGATATCACTGGTTGGATGAAGAGAGTTCATCCAAGTATTTATGAGAGGGTTGGATCACAAAGTATTGTGGAGAATGAATTTCATCTAGAGTTCATATAGGTTAAGGAGGAGAGAGAGAATAAGTAGTCGTAGGTGGGTTTCAAAGGACAAAGACCAAAGGGAAGGGAAAAGTCATATAGAGATTTTTGTATGAGATTTCCATACATATATGCAGGTTATAGTTTATACAGTCATAGATATATTCAGGTCATATAATTTCAAGTCACAGATGTCCACGGGTCACAGAAAGACAAGTCACAGATTCCTTGGGAAACATGCTAGAATAGGTTGTACAACAACATAGGAATTTCCAGGTTTGTCTACAGTGTATACTTATATTAGTGGGCCATTATCCCTATTATGAGAGCCCTGATTTGACCTTAATAAAAGAATCATTGGACTAGTTTTCCCAAGGGTTTACCCAAAAATCATTGGACTAGTTTTCCCAAGGGTTTACCCAAAAATCATCATAAAATCTTTAGACACCACTTATTATTTTAAATATTTACATGCAACCTCTAACTTGATTTAGTATAATTTATTGACCATATTGAGGTGATTTGCAGGACTATGATGATGTACACTTTACCCAAAGGATCATAAAATAATGATTGAATTGCATAATAGCGAGATGACATAGCAGAAAATAAAAGAACTAAAAATACATAGATATGGAAAATATCACTCCATCTTCAAAGCCCCTTTAGATAGCAAGATTGTTCTCCATCATCTCAAAATACCAAATTACATTACAGTATGCTTGCAAAGAGACATTTTAATGGACTCTCTTTAATTCCATTACTCAATAGAATACAATAACTTCATCATGTAAATCCTTGTGAAATGCTGAGAAATTTGACTATAAATTAAGCCAAATTCTAAACTGGCTCAATTTCACCCGCTTCAACACACAAAACAACATGTTAAAATATCATTAACGAAAAATTGAGATAGGACTTTTACAAATGACCTCAAATCACTAAATAGACTCAAATTCATGATCCTTACAAAAAATCATGAAAATTGAGTATAAATTTGCCCATGTTTCGTCCATATACCTCATGGCATGCTTTACTAGACAACCATACTTAGCCTCTTCTTAGAAATCAAATCGAGACATCTATACGAGCTCTAAATCCATACACTGCATTGAAAACTATGCCACCTCGGGATCTGTGCATACCTAAGAATTCATGTACATTGAAATCTACGCCCAATATACAAGAAGGTTTGAAAACCTCCTCGACTTTGACTTTGAGATGTTTGACTTGAACTTTATACACGTCATAGTTTATGGAGGATTGGCATCTTTGGAATTTTTTATGAAAGATTAACATATTTGGTAGTTGTTTATATATGAAAATATATGACCGCCATAGTTTATGGTGGATTGGCATGACTATGATTGATATCTTTATTTTTAATATGCCATTCATGCCAAGATTTATGTTGATTATTTTGGGCTTCCTGATGTTGTTTTGCAAGCATCCTTTCTTCTTCTAATTGATTTAACTAGTAGAAGCATTATCTCATGTTAATAATATGGTTGAATTCAAGGATAGATGATATCCTTCCTACATTAGCACAAAAGTGTAATGGAATTACAACTTCTTGACCATAGACTAACTTAAATGGCATCTCACTCATCAATATTTTATATGTTGTTCTATAGGCCCATAGTACTACTGAAATCTTATCATCCTAATCATCTATGTCAAGTCCACATATTTTTGTTAATCTTTTATGTAATTTTTTGTTGAATGATTTGACAACTCCATTGGTCTTTGGATGATAAGCAGTCATCTTCATGTGGTCGATCAGGAAATTTTTAAGTAATACCTCAATTGTATCATTGATAAAATGAGTTCCTTGATCATTGATTAACGTCAAAGGAAAGTCAAATCTAGTTACTATGTTTTCATAGCTGAATTATGTCAATGTTTCCTTTGTGTAGTTTTCAACTGGTTCTACCTCTACCCATTAGTTAAGTACTTGATTGTACCCAAGGGGAGAATAGATTTATATGGAGATTGTCATATAGGATTTCTGTACATATCTGCAGGTCATAGTTTAGACAGTTGTGGATATCCTTGGTTCATAGAAGGGTAAGTCGCAAATGTTTTAAGGTCACAAAAGGACAAGTCATGGATGCCTTGGGAAACATGATATAATAGGTCGTACAATAACATAGGAATTTCCAAGTTTTTCTACAATGTATAATTATCTCAGTGGGCCATTACCCTTGTTATGGGAGCCTTGATTTGACCTTAATAAAAGAATCACTGGATTGGTTTTCCCTCAGGGGTTTTTCCAGGGATTTACCCAAAAATATTTGTGTTCTTATGTGTTTTATTTGGTTTCCTTGTTTATTCTTCTACTGCATGTTTATTTCATTACTCAAATTTTCTTTTAGTAGATAAAACATTTTTATTCGAGTTAACAATGGGGTTCTAGGTTAAGGAGAATGTGGGTGTTGAGTATAATGGTAAAATATCAATATGCTATTAGTGCATACCAAGGGTTGATTCCACTCAGGATTATTATATTTCAACGTGGTATTATAGCTTAGTCTCTGAAGGGATGAAACCAAGAGGACATATATTATCAGGTAAATAACCAATAGGGGAAATCAAAGGAAACATTTTCAGGGAAACAATAGTAATAGGAAGAACATGTGTTTTTTTTCATATATACAGAGGCATCTGTGAGTCATAGTGTAGACAGTCATAGACATCCGTAGGTCACAAAAGGAAAATTCATGGATATCCACGAGTCAAAGAAGGAAAAGTCATGTACAAGCCATATAAGATATTATAGGGTAGTTCCAGTAGACGGTTATCATATCATATCTTGAAGATGGTGAACATATTGAAGATTGAGGACAAGTTAGAAGGGGAAACAAAATTTCATGCTTGAAGGAAAGTATTCTTATTCTATTGGAGGAGAATGACCTCAAAGAGTATGATGAGGTTGTGGTTGCAACTCCTACTAATCGACAGGAATTGGTAGTTCAAAAGAAGAAGGAAGTGAAGGACAAGCGGTTATTGATAGAATCAATGAAGGATTAATGATTCCATGCATTGTTGAAAATAAATATTTCAAGTAAATGTATGATGGTTTGATGATTATATACAAAAATCAAAATATAGGAAGGTTTCTACATTTGAAGCATCGGCTTCAAGTTGTTAGGATGTCCACTGAGGACATGGTTGTGAATTATATTATGAATACTACACATATCTGAGATCAGATTACAGTGATTGGGGAGACAATACAGGATGTTGAGTTGGTGAATGTAGTGTTGAGAGGTCTTCACGAGTCTTGGGAACCTTTTGTGCAAGGGATCTGTGCACAAGATATAGTGTCAAGGTTTCATAGACTATGGACTTATTATATTCAGGAGGAGACTCAGTTAGAGTCCAGGGATGGTTTGAATAGGAGACATGATGAGAAATTTTCTCTTGCCATCCAAGAAAGGAAGGGAAATTTCAATAAGATGGTCAGTGAAGAGTCGATCGCTCAAGATGGAAGGAAGAAGAAGGACATGAGAAAATCCAAGTGCTTTGCATGTCACAATTTTGGATATTGTGTAGGGTAACATATGCATGGGAATAAAGGGGGAATTAAATGCATTCAGCTTTATATGCATCAACAAATACTCAATTGGATGAGTTTTGCAAGAAATTTGAACAGACATAGTTCTTACTTATTTCCCATACTTCTTTCGGAACTATATCAGATAGTCCATGGTTGATAGATAGTGGAGCCATATGTCATATGATAGGAGAATGAGAGGTGTTGGAGAGATTCTTAGAGTCTGATTCAGAGATTCATGTGGAATTTGGTATGGGGACAAATCATGTAGTGAAGGGATTTAGAACAGTTCCATTCTGGATGGACTCAGGAGGCACATTGAGAGTGCAGGATGTGTTATGGATTCCAGAACTCAAGAGGAGTGTGATCTTAGTTTTAGTAATTGAGAAGAAGGAATTTAATGTTGTGTTTCAGGATGGAAAAGTGATTATAATTCCCATAGTATTTAGCTCAAACATAATAGTTTTCCTTGGAGTTAGAGAGAGAAACGTGTATAGGCTAAAGGGCTAGCCTATGAGAGAATTTTTTAGAATCATAGTGACACAGAATAGGGAGCAGGTAGGTATGAAGTTTGGGTAGCTTAGAGGGAGTCAACCTTACATTTCAGGTAGGAAGGATAATCCTTCCAAGTTAGTAAAGAAGGATTCATGGTAAGAGATGGCCATGCAGGATGCTCAGGAGCAAAAAAATTCTAGGATCATGTTCAGAGGCAGTGATTCTTAGAAGATAGGTCAGACCATCATGGTAAGGATAACTTCAATGTCAAAGGGAGCATCCAATTAGGTGTATTGGAGAGCAGTCATTCTAGCGGATCTAGTAGTGAATATAGATCTAACTCGAGGTGGGAGAAGTACCTTCCTTGCTAAGGGGGAGTGTTAATGTTTTTGGTAGCATTGGATGGGTACTTCCACATTGGCATGTGTTTTGCATGTGGAATTTTTCGAAAATATTCTAGTCTTGATTAAAGTAAAATTGTATTATTTCACATTCTTATCGATCCGATGCATAAAGTACAATAAACTAAACTTGCAATTTATCAGTAATACCTATCGTTTTTGGATCAATTTTATGGTATCATAGGGTTTGGTTTTGAAGGTTTGATAGAAATTGCAAGCATTGGATGCTCACCAAAGGAAAACTCAAGCAAGGAGAAGGCCAACTTGAGGCTCTTAATACAAAGATTCAAAGGAGACCGCATAAACAAGAAATGTCTTCACCGAGAAAACTAGGTCCTTTTTCATTTGAGGACGATTTCTTTGAGTCGTTTAAATTAATGAAAGACATGTTAGAGGAACTTTACCATGAAACAGGACGGCTAAAAAATCCAAAAGTTGAAGAAGGTGAATCTTTAGTAAGAGTAGAAGGAGGAGTTGGAGGTGGTGGACCTTCGGAACCTTCTTCTCCTTCATCCTCATCATCTACAAGTGAAGCAAGTGTACATCCCTCCAAGGATAAGCAACCTAAAATAACTCATCATTCTTCTGATATGCCTTTATTAATGTTAAATGTAAAGTTTCAATTACCCATTTATGATGGTGAATTAGATGCAGAAAAGATAGATAATTGGGTGAGGCAGTTAGAAGTCTATTGCAGGATACAAAGGATTGTTGATGATGAAACAAAGATCCAACTTGCAAGTCTCAAATTGGGAGGCACAACTCTCATATGGTGGGAAATAAAAACTAAGGATGATCTCAATAAAAATGGTAAAACAATCTCTTCCTGGAATGTTTTTATCACTGCTTTGAAAAAACAATTTTATCCATTAGCATACATGCAACAGGAAATGATGAATTGGAAAAGTTTAAGGAGAGTTAAAGGTCAAAGTATACAAGAATATACTCAAATATTTCATAAGAAAGAAGTAAATCTGGGTATTCTTTATATACACAAGAGACACTCCTAAAATATATTGGTGGTTTACATTCTTATCTCAAGCACAGTATTCTTATGCTAAATCCTTCTAACTTTGATGAAGTATGTGTACACACCATTCACATTTAATCAAGTAAATGGAATGTTGGTGATAGTGTTTCTACATATACTTGGCAAAGAAAGGATTTAGGGAAAAGGAAAGAGAAAGAGAAGAAGATAGCCATAGCTAGAAAGGAGAGGCCTACTTGCAAGCATTGCAAGAAAGTAGGCCATGATGAAGATCGTTGTTGGGTCTTGCATCCTGACTTGAAGCCAAAGAAGTATGAAAACTAGGGAAGGAAGAATACCACAGTTGCGATAGTTCAAGTGGATCTTGGATAAGATTCCGGTGATGAGACACAAGTTGTAGCTATGGGAATATGAGCTACGAATTTTGTTGCAAGTACTAGCTCTTCAAAATCAGTTGTTGTAAATGATGAGTGTAAAAGGAATGAACTTTTCCACATAAGGGTCATACAAATAATGTCAAAGTTGATATTCTTGTAGACAGTGGATCACAAGGAAATCTAATCAGTGAAGAGGTTATAAATAACTTGGGACTTGAAACAAATCCACATCCTAAACCATATCCATTGGGGTGGATATGTAGTGATAATAATTTACAAGTAACCAAGTAATGCAAAATCAAGTTTTCAATCACTTCTAATTATGTTGATGAAGTAGAACTTAATATAGTGCCACTGGAAATATGTGGAATTGTATTGGGAAGCCCATACCTTTATGATAGGGAAGTCATATTCTATAGGGAGGAAAATAAATAGTGCTTCAAGAAAAATGGGAAGGAGTACATTGTTCATGCTCATCGCATAAAAATTGACAGATCTTTTGCAGCTACAAGGCAGTTAAAAAGGATGGTAAATGCAAACAAAATTTTGACACTTATGTCAGTAACAAAACATGAATTTAGTGATGCTAAACATGAGATGATTTTGTATGTTTCTAACAGCCATGAAGTGACACCAGAGGTACAACATGAGGTTCAACTGCATAATTTGATTATTGTTCCTGTGTAGAAGGGGAAGCATGTTTTTTCATTTTCATTCGCATACTCATTATTCTTGTTTATTTTGTTTATATTCAGTGGTATATGGATGAAAAATGTGACAAAGAATGTAGATGATTGTGCGATAAATGAGATGATTACTTTGATAAACAATGTTATCTCATTTTTTATGTTTGTTGTGATTAGTCAGGTGATCATTGTTCTAGCAGAGAGGATGGATGATGCAAGACAAGTGGGGAGGCACTACCCCTACTTCTTACCTGAGTAAAAGCATAATTTTGGTGGTCCAAAAGCTTCCAAGTGGGGAGGAATGATCCAGGAGGCTCCCCAGGCTTAGAAAATGCTCAAAAATGAAAGTTCTCATAATTGAGTGAAACCAAGTCCATTGTGACCAACTCAACGTGTTTATTCCGGCCATATATTTACTTTCTCAAACAGGCTTCATATGCGAGAGTTATTGTACTCTGATCAGATTCTCAAACAACTAAAAAGTCAAAGGTCAACTGGAAAAAGGTCAATGNCGACTTGTGACTGGAAATATGTGTCAGACTTGGACCAATACAGTGTGGACACGTGGTGAATAGTTGGGCAAATATGGTGGTGCCACATGGCCCAAGCATGGGCAGCCATGTGGCACCTAGTCATCAATCGAATGGCAAGTTCAAAAATGTGTTTGGGGGTCTGTGGTTTTTCAACCCACAACCTATGGCCAAGCCCAAGCACCTTGAGGAGAGTCCTATTACCAACGTGCCCATCAAAATACTTGTTATATGAAACACACCATATTTTATATAAAGTGCAATATTTTGAAAGGCACAAAAGGGAGGGGGTTGGGGCTAAGCCCCAGCCTGTGGTCGCTTGTCGTCACATATACCCTGGAGCACGTGATTTAACATAACCACCCATCCACCATACAACCTTTAGTTCTGGGTGTTCCCATAAATCCAAGAGCCAACACACTTTCGCGGGGCTAAATGTGGAATGGGCGCATTTTAAGGGGTGCGGTCCCATTCTATTACGCCATATGCCCACAACTAGGAGCTAGTGAATGGTAAGGGCTAGTGCTTGACCAAATTTAGTGCATATGACCACTAATTGAGGGGCGCACGCCACCTTTTGGGGGATTAATCTGAAATTTATGAAAAAAGTGGGTTTTTTACCATGTTTATGCAATTTTAATTGATTTTTGCCTAATTTTTTGACCAAAATTGGTTTTTTTTAGGATATTGTGGCCATTTGGAGGGGGATTTGATCCCAAAAAGAGGCCAGATTCTTGGGGGAAGTTGGGCTTCCTCATATGATCCTGAAAACTATATAAACCAGGCTTTTTGAAGCTTCAAAAATAATGTTTTGATGCAGGGTTTTGGAGGAGCAGCTTGTATTTTTGGACTTTTCTCATGTTTTAAGAGGCATTTTTGCCATGTTTTTGAGAGGAATTTGATGAATCATGTATGAATCTGAGCAAGGAGGTATTTCACAATAGATATGAACCATGTATTGTAACATCAAAGATCCAATGTAAGATAAATTGAGCATTTAGAGAGCAATAAAGAGGTCCTCCACTTAGAAGCGGGCCCAAAGACATAGCCAACGATTGGTGAACTCCGTCAACAAGTTCTTGTCTCTATTTCTCTTTCTATTTTTCTGTTCTCTTCTCTTAATTTTCAGCATGGTTGTTAATGGTTGATCTCTTTAATCATTAATGAGCATCAAGTAAAAGTCACATTTGATATTCCACAACAAGTTAATGAGTTTATGTATTTCACATTCTTATCGATCCGATGCATAAAGTACAATAAACTAAAGTTGCAATTTATCAGTAATACCTATCATTTTTGGATCAATGAAAAAGGAATTTCATCTAGAGGTCATATAGGTCAAGGAGGAGAGAGATAAGAAGTAGTTGTAGGTGGGTTTCAATGGACAGTGACCAGAGGGAAGAGCAAAGTCATACTGAGCTTTCTGTATGGGATTTTGTACATATACGTAGGCCATAGTTTGTACGGTCACAGATTATGATGGTCATAGCTTTCCATACATGCTTTCCATACTTATACACAGGTCATAGTTTATACGGTCATATTTTATTCATGTGTCACCCTTTTAACCCTTTGACTTTGACTTTGACATGTTTGACTTGAAATTTGACACCTCGTAACTTTTTCATATGAACTCCTTTTGACTTTTTGCTTGTTCCATTGGAAAGTTGATGATGAGATCTACACATTGATGTCATTTTCAAGAGAATTTGAAACATTTGAATTTTGATCATTTATTGATCCCATGGGACCTTTGTGAGTATTTTTTTATCCACCTCAACCTATGTGAGAATTCCTTAGATCCTCCTATATCACACCTTCTCACTAAATAAATTTTGGACCTGCAGAAGTATAGATACTCAAAAACTTAGTGATGATAATTCACTCTTCTAGCTTGCTAAATCTTTTGGAATTTAGTCTTCATCTTGGATCTCTGATCCTAGGTGTTAGATCAATTTAATTCTATTTGTCTTTTCAGATTATTTCTCTATCTCTGGCCTCTGACACTATCTCTAATAGATTTGGTTCTAGCTCATAGATCCCCTGACAACAAAAATATTGTTCACTGAATCTCTGTAATACATGTATCATGTATTTCAACATGCACTCTCATATACTTTTGTTGAAGATAGTCTATCTGGGTCAATATTAAACCAATTCGAATGTTGATCTATGCCTTGACCATTTGGACTCATTGTTCTTGTATTTTTGATGTATATGTAGGAGTCTAAATGAATTCTCTTTTCATTGTCTCATGCCTTGAAAAAAAATTGATCTATACTATTATCATCTATACATGATTTTCTTGCTTATGTTCAAGGTATACATCGACATGAACATGACATAGTATTTTAAAATATTCTTATAGAATGCACCTTTATGCCTCTTATTTCATGAAGAGGATTATTTCTCCTTTACCATCTCTAGAAAGTTTTTCATTACTTCGATTCTCTTTCCGCTCTCGGTCTACATGCTCCAAATTCATGCATCCTTCTATTCCTTCACTTTCATTTATTCAGAATCAAGAATATTTTCTTAGACAATTCTATCCATATGTATCCCTTTTGTTGCTTACAGGATAACATAATTGTCCATATTATTGTATAAAGGCTTAGAAACATTTACAATGAGATTCTTCTCACTGTAAAACAATATGTATAGGTGGTTATATAGAAATATCCATAAAGATATTCCTCTCAATCTAGAACTATATGTAAGGTGGCTATCTAGATCAAGCCTCTCTATCGAGATTCCTCTCACTCTCAACATCATATAAGGTGGAAATATACAAACTCTCTTACAAAATCCCTCTCACTCATATCAACACATAAGGTGGAAATATAGAAATTTTACAGAGTCCATCTCACTCTTATAATTTACATTGAGTGTCCTACAATCATTCTAATAGACTTCAGGAGATATACACATATTCATATTACATTTACAAATATACATATTTACAATGAAAATTTTTAGATGGTTTACTTATGGACTCATTCATCCCATTGTAATGGGAGGAGACTGACTACTTTCGACCTATGAAAATGCCTCTGATTTTGATTTTGAACCTAACAATGAATCTGATGTTGAATCCAAGTAACCATTAGACCAAACTATAGGTCTTCCCAGTAGCTTGTATAACCTCTCTTTGTGAATACCAAGCACTATTGTTGTGTCTGGAGTAGCTTCCCTTGAATACACAAGTATTTGACCATTATGGAATGTGATTGCATAGCCTTCATCCTCAAATGATGTAATTGAGAGTAGGTTTACCTTTAATTATGGAAGACACAACATATTCTATATTTCCAGAAATCCTCCTGACTCAAGATGGAATCTTACATATCCATACCCTCTTATTACTTGTCTAGTGTTTTTTCTAGATCCTACATAGAAATATATGTTGAAGCCTTAAAAAATCAAGAATACTAATATCATCACAGTCATGTGGTGATATGTGCCATTGTCCATGAACCATTTTTCTATGTATTCATATATCACTTTATCAAGGCCAACCATCAAGAAGTATTCTTTCCCAATCCTTTCGGTAAGACCATTAACTTCATATGGAGCTATTGCTTGTCTTCTTGCACTTGTGTCTTTACATCTTTTTTTTTCTACTTCAGACATAAGTGTGGGTAAAGTTTCCATCACTTCTCGAGATGATGTGCACTCTTACCATAATAAGAAAATAGTGTCTTATTCCATGATCCCTTCTTATCATTCCCCCTTTTCCTTTTCTCTAATAAATGATATTTTCCTTTAGCCTTCTTCTTGGAGGGATTATCTTACATAGAATGTCTCCTTCGATTCTTCTCCACATCATGGTTTCTAATTCCATAGGAATCACATGGATATCTAGACCATTTAGTAGTGGGAAAAGTCTTCATTCTTTCTTCTGTAGCATGCACATCTTCCTCTAGACATTTCATACACATGTTACATTTCTCTATACTGAAAGGTAAAGCCAACTTTGTATGTATGAGTTCTTCATATGGAGTTCTCCTTTCTTCAACTATCCTAGATCATTCTCCATATTGCTAGGAAAAGGAATAATATGAGGAGTCATATTTCTCGATCATGCCTTTTGAAAGAGGTAGTCCCTTTTGCATTGAATAATTTAAATTCTCAGTCTGCCAATCTTCATGGATTTGTACTGATGGTGCCAATACTTGATTTCTAACTTGCAACTTTTTTTCTAAGTCATGAAAATACCCTTGTGGAATTCCTAATGACATAAAAATCGATCTTCCAACCTCTTATTCTCTTCTTCAAGAGATCACAGCTGCATTCTTACTCAGAATTCTCCTTCTGTATTGATCTATTAATGTTCTTCTGGAGTCTCAGCTTCATGAGAACTTTACTCATATTTCATTCTTGATAAGATACTTCAAAATTTTCACCAACTGAACTCTTGGATCTTAGCACATCAAGAATTTGCAATACACGTCAAAACTAGTTTTGATACCACTTGATCCGAAAATCCTTAAACACCACTTATTATTTTAAATATTTACATGCAGAGTCTAACTTGATTCAAAATAATTTACTGATCATATTGAGGTAATTTGCAGAATTATGATGATGTTCTCTTTACCTAAAAACTCATAAACTGATGATTAACTTGCACAATAGTGAGGTGACACAACATAAAATAAAATAACTCAAAATACATATAGATATGGCATATATCACTTCATCTTCAAAGTTCTTTTAGATAGTATGATTGTTCTTCATCATCTAAACAGACCAAATTACATTACAATATGCTTGAAAAGAGCCATTTTAATGAAATCTCTTTAATCTCATTACTCTAAACATGAAAATAAGTTCATCATCGAAATCCTTGTGAAATTCTGAGAAATTTGACTATAAAGTCGACCAAATTCTGAACTGACTCAACTTAACCCTCTTTGGCATGCAAAACAATGCACTAAAATATCATTCATGAAAAATTGAGAGAATAGTTTTACAAATTACCTCAAATTCACGATCCTTGCAAAACATTGTGAAAAATGAGTATAAATTTTCCTTTGTTTTGTCAATATACTTCATGGAATGCTTTACGAGGCAGCCATACTTAACCTCTTCTTAGCATGCAAATCGAGACATCCATACGACCTAGAAATTCATACCCTGCATTGAAAATGGCTCCACCTCAGGATATGTATAGACTTGGGAATGCATGTACATTGAAATTTGTGCCCAATATATAGGACTAGATTCGAAAACCTCCACGCGGATACTAAGCAACTTAAAACTATTTATGGTGACATCTTTGTTAAATGTGGTGCGCATGGCACATTGGTTAAAACTGTGGCTAAACATAAAGGAGGTTAGGGGTTCCATTCCCTGTGATCCTCTCCTCATTATCATATTTGGTAGTTATTTTTTTTTATATAGTATATAGTTTAACTATATACTATATATATAGTATATATGTGGTACCATAAACCTCCACACGAAATATTTGGTCATGGGTATATGATTACTCCCCCCCCAAAAAAAAAATTGTTATGGTTATATGACATATTAAATGGCCATAAGATAAGGGTTGAGGGAATAGGCCCTCGGTCATTTTTCCACCAATTAAAACTTTATTAAAACTTAAATATATTTGGTGATATGTATGGTTAAGTAACACCGTAGTGGCGCATTAGTAGCAGGGATTTGTTAGGACCTTGGGAGGTTATGGAGGTCATGGGTTTGATCCCCGTTGACTCCATAATTTTTGATAAACCATACCAATATAGGCCAATGGAGGTCTTCCACATGGAATCCTCTCATTGGATGAACCTTGTCACATGTCAACATGAAACTTGACCACCTTGATTGTACCTTTCCGAGTCAACTTCCAACTCATTTGCCCAATCACTGTATGGCTAGTCCACATGGAATATTGGGGTGTGGACATGTCATATGTATGGTCGTACCATGTGTCACCCTTATAGTGGTGACACGTGTCACCCTTTTACCCCTTTGACTTTGAATTTGACCTATTTGATTTGAACTTTGACCGCTCATAGCTTTTGCATACAAACCCCATTTGACTTGTCATTTTCATCATTGGAAAGATGACGACGAGATATATGCATTGATGCCACTTTCAAGGGAATTTGAAACAATCAAATTTTGAGTATTTATGGATCCCCTAGGACCTCTATGAGCATTGTGTATCCTCCTAGATATCTAAGAGCATTCCTTATATCCTCATGGATCATCTTATGTGCTTGTTTGGTTTCCTTGTTTATGATTCTGCTACATGTTTATTTGATTAATCAACTATGCTTTTACAAGATAAAGTGATTTTATTTTGAGCTGACAGTCGGGTGTTGAGTAGAATGGTAAAATATCAACATGGTATTAGTGCATACCAAGGATTGAGTCCACTTGAGATTATTATATTTCAACAATGGTGTGGCTTTAAAGGCTATGATATTTCTTTTGTTAGATGGGAGATTTCTAGGTGCCTTTTCTTCTTCTAGAAAATTTGCAATTTCTTCTAGTTCCTTGGGAGCTACTTCGACCCTGAATAAATTTGCATATGTTAAGTTATCATCTATCCTAGTAGGATTTTCTCCTTTCTGTTAAGCCCTAATATTGGCTCATTACCCCTTAATTGGGGCATATTAGATTAGTAATGTTATTTATTAACCCTTAATTGGGGCATATTATATTAGTAATGTTATTTTATTTATGTCTTCTTTAAGCCATTAGTTTTAATTATACCTCCTAGTCTCCTATAAATACCAAGGAGACATTTTCATTTTGAATCATCTTGTACTTCAACATTTAAGTGGGGTAAAAGGAGGTTTCCCCCTCTAAGAGGCTTATTATCTGAAATTGTCTCTTTTTCAAGGCATTGAGTACTTTTCTTGAGGTTTTTCTATGCTATATTGATGTTTGGTTCTTAACATATGGTATCAGAGCTCAAGGTCTTGGGGTTTCGCTGCTACATCTAAGACACTGTGGAATTTTCACTATAACTTTTCTTATACAATGTTTCCGAAGGAACAGCTTGGAGGATAATTAGTAGATAGAACAAGGTATGTTGGGTTCAAAATTCATCTCCCGAGGCCTTATACTTTCATAGATACATCCTTTACAAGATAGGGTTCTAGAATCATCCTGAAATGAATCTTTGCAGAATTTTCTCTATAAAAATATTTTTGTAATGTTTCAGACCCTAAACTCTAGAGGCCATTTACAAAGATTAGTAATGTATCTATGGTAAGAATTTCAACTTCTGGGTCATCTTAAATTTGTATATACACCCTGTGTAAGATAGGGTATCTGACTAGTCCTATTGGCTAGTCTCAAGAAGGTGCTACAAGTAAAACAATCATAACTTCTTCCTAGAGTATCCAAATTGTATGGGACTGGTTGCATTGGATCATGGATAGTCTTTAGTATTTTGGGTGCAAGTTTTAGAATCTTATATCAATTATTCTGTGCAGGGCACACTATACAAGTGAGATCTCTTGGAAAGGCCAAAAATCGGCAAGTTGTGGGGAAGTTACCATAAATTCCACTTGGCACATCCAATTTTGATCAGACCTATGGCATTGAAGAGAAGAAATATCAGATAAATACATAAGAGAAAGTTTCATACCTAGAAGGGCCAAAAAGTGGGAGATACAACAGAATAAATATTGTCTAGCAAAACCACCTCAAAATAAAGTTTCAAAAGTGATACTTGGCCAACATGCCACCCAAAAACGGAACTTCTACACCAAATAAGCCTCCAAAAAATCCTACTTGGACTCTTGATGAAGGTGAATAAATACGTAGGGACATAAATGAACTACAAGCTAAGATGGATTCAATGGAATCTAAGTTGGATACTAAGATGGATTCAATGGAAGCTAAGTTGGATACTAAGATAGATGGTTTAAAAGGGGAGATCATGGAAGTATTGAAAAATTTTGTAACAGAGAAGACACTTGAAAGTGAAAATTCATCCCATGAAATTCATGATGTGGACACAAGGAAGGTGAATCAAGAATGGAGAAACTCCAACTTTGGTTTGAAGACCAACCATGTTCCTAAGATTGACATGAGGAAGTTTGATGGCAAGGACCCAATCACATGGATACTTCAGATGGAGCAATTCTTTGATCTCCATAATGTGCC
>JASDQU011401590.1:20670-34946 GCA_032191745.1 Picea mariana | reverse complement strand
GATCTTATTCTCTAATTATAATTTTGGGGCAAATCATGCAATTGGGTAGGCAAGGAAAGAGGAGAAAATCTGGCTTCCATGGCTCTAGGAGGATTTTGGACTATCTGGACAGTCTAAGCAGGGACAATCTGAATATGAATAGTCTAAATGGGGACAATGGGAATCAAAGAATGGAATTTATTCACATCAAAGATAATTTCATTCAACTTAGATTATGATCTAGATCCAAACAAGGTTTGCTCAAATTTTAAATCAAAGTCAAGGTCATCAATACTTTTTAAACCGTATTTGGCTAAGGATAGATTTATGTCCAGGAAAGAAAATTATTGGACTGTATTTTCTTTTCTTTTGTGCAATATTTTCTCAGGATCAGACACAAATTCTATGGGTTCAGGATCAAGGTTCCTTCTAGTGTAAATTCTCTTAGGAGCTAGGATTTCTTATTTTCTCAAAATACAAAACTATGTTATTGATCTTATTAAATGAACTCTCTAGGATAAGAAAAATTCATCCAAAAAGGTGTTTGATTCACTCTTACCCTTAGGAATCGAATCTAACCTTTTAGTCATTCTTCCCAAGGAAAATTTTCAATTTCATCCCCGACAACGACGCCAAAATGTTAACATTGAGTAAATTGTTGGGTTGAAGAAACAATTGACAAAGGTAACCTACAAATCAAATTTAAGACTAGAAACTATCCTTTCCAATCTAGAGAGGGCTCTCTCTGAGACTTGATCTCTAATAGATAGGTTGCTTTAAAACGATGTCTAGATTTAAAAATTTAAGATATTTTTAAAGGTCTGTTGACGAAAGATAATGCTTCTAGGGATACAGAGTCAACCCCTGAAAATAAAGAAAACAGTGCTTGGTAGATAGAACTCCTCATAGGAACAAAGTCTAAACAAGGTGATGAACTTCATTGTTTAGTTTGATCATGTAGAGAAAAAGAAGAAAGGAAACATACAACAAAATCAGAGCACCACAACAGATGAATTCTGATCTTAGCTGGGAAGATAGACATCATTTAAATTGGTTCAGTCTAGAACACCACTTAGATGAATTCTGGACTTTAAAAATTACCAATTTAAAAAGAAGAGAAATGAAATTGAATGTGAAGACAAAGGAAATACATACAAAGAAAGGTACAAGCTTCAGATCATCACCATTAGAATCTTTTTCTTAAGGAACTCGGGACTTCTTCATTTGCATTTCTTTAGATTCAGGAAATTACATAGAGGATCAAAATATCTATACGTTTGCCCACGCACCCCATTTTTACATCAAAATATTCCCTATATATAGAAAGTAAAATTAAACTTAGTTGTTAGGAGTCGAGCTACTATCTCTTAGAGTTATGGATATGATTGTTTTCAAAGAGAACGACAACCTCTACAAAAATTACCAAAAATAGGAAATATGATGTAGAAATCCTAAACTATCTGGGATGTTGTTTACAATCATAAATTATTTTAGCAAATCAAAATCATTCGGTTGTGATGAATAATCATGTGTATTTTTGGAGAACACTTTTACCACTGCGCAGTAAATTATGGTTTCTACTGTGAAATCTATGCAGTGATTTCATGCAACAAATATTCATGCAGAGGTTGCGCACGTGAATCCCATTGGAAGCAAAGAATGGGACCATTCAGTTTGTATGTGGCTTCCTTGTTCAAACTCACTTGCAATTGTAAGGCTCTGTTTGTCCTTCTCAATGCCAAATTTTGTCTTTTCAAATTCTTCACCTGTCTCAACAAATCCGCATATCTTTTCGATTTTGATTGAGCACCAGAGAGAGTTGCACATGCATCATCAATAGCTGGTATGCATTCCTTTAAATGTTCCATGATTATTTCCTTTGATATCATTTTTTCCTCCATGATATCAATGATCACTCTTGAGCCTCTCTTAGCTTCTTTTTCATCCAATTTATATTCTTTTCTCCTCCTATTGGTGAGGTAGGAGATCTATGACCTGCTTGACTCTGTGATGTTCGTGTTTCAAGAATTTTTTCTGATAGTCGCCTTCTCAATTATCTATTTTATTGATATAATTTGGATATGATGTGTTGATATTTCTTTAGTTGTTGTTTCACCTCCTTAGTATTTGCATATTCCTCACCTAACTCCACTTGTTTTTCATCAATTCCCTAGTTTGCACATTCAACAAGCTCTCGCTGAATTGTGGGTATGCGAAATCTCCTAGCAAAGGAACCGATGCACAATTTACTATGAGCTCGGATATCATCAGTTTCATCAGTAAATATTAGATTAATGATTCTTCCATTTCTTTTCCTTTTCTTATTTCAACAACATTTCCTCTTCTCGCCTCTAAATTGTGAAGCGTTGATTTCTTAGCAGATAAACAAATGTCTCCTTTAGGGTCTTTGGGAATTTTTTTTGAAATCATAAAGGAATTCTAGTCCTTTTTCAAATTTCCCAGCTCTTCAACCACCAACATCTTAATTAATGAAAATTGGAATAAGTTGTTCTCTGGCTTGTCAACTTTTTCTTGGACATTGTCTGCCATCTTTCCTAGGCTTCAACATAAGAAGAAATGTAAGTTTAAGGGATTTATCAATGTGAAATTCATTTGTATCCTAATGTGGTATGGATGCACCTTGTCGAATCCTCCCTCACAAGTGAAGTAATTCCTGATTATCTTCAAAATTCTCTCAAAAATTTCCAAGAGATACTCATTAGGAATGTCGGCTCCAATTTTCCAATTTTGATATTCAATCTTGATGAAATCCATATAACATGAAGTATCTAATGGAATACCTTTAAACCATTTTTCTCACTACAGAGGGATCTCCATCGTAGCTGACATACCTTCCTCTGTCACTTGGAAAGTGATCCCTACAATAGTTGCACTAACACCAATAAAATTAAGGGATAACTGCTTAGTTAGTTGTGCATTATATTCTTGAATATTTTCACAGAAAAGTATGCATCTGAATTGTTCAAAGGATACTCTGATCGTTGCGCCTACA
Organism: Picea mariana; assembly: GCA_032191745.1. NCBI lineage: Eukaryota > Viridiplantae > Streptophyta > Pinopsida > Pinales > Pinaceae > Picea > Picea mariana. Next base: position 31,954 of record JASDQU011401590.1, on the reverse strand, counting down.
TTTATTAGCTTTATATCTTGAGGTTCAAACCTCATGACCTTTCCACTTCTTGCATTCTTTCTTTTACTTTGATAAGTTGTCATGATGTTGGTATATGTCAATTTTAGGAGTGCAACAATAGATTGTAATAGCCTCTATGCGTAGTGAATAAGAATAGTAACCATTTCGCAATGCACAAGAAAAACTATCAACATGAAACTTTGCACGACAAACATTTCAGTGGAAGAAACTTCAGCACAATGAGAAACTCGGCGCATCAGTAAAGTGTGACAAAAAAATTTCGACGCAGCGGAAAACTCGACGCAAAAGAAAAAAACAATGGGAAACTTGGTGCAATAGAAAACATCAATGGGAAACTTGCCGCAATGTCAAACATCAATGGGAAACTTGGCATAGTGGAAATATCAGCGCAGCACAAATCTTGACGCAGCAACAGGTAGTAAGAATTTAATTTAGAGGAGAGAAGACTGACTGTGAGAAAGAAAAACTCGTTCCAGAAGCTAATTTTCAACAAGCTCCAAGGAAAAATATTGAACAATGACTGAAAGTGATGGAGGATACGCTGCAAAATCAAAATAGAGTATTTATGTAGCAAAGGGCTTCGGATCTTGCTGGAAAAACTATGTACAAAGAACAAATTTTGAAAGTGATGGAAAAACATGTAGGGTGAACAATATTTATGCTTGAACGGATCAGGAATGAAATTATGGAAAGGGACAGAAAATCCATAGTGACGAAAATTTTGAAAGAAGGATAAATATTTGCGCAGTGAACTCGTGCAACGGGTACTCCTTTTAAGTGTGCAATAGTAAAAATGGTATGGAGTTCTATGATTGTTCACTTTTCTGACTTCATGATTAGGTAATGATGCCCCATAATCTCTTTTGACATGACCTTTATCCTAACCACTCGACTCAACCTTGGTACCTAAATTCCACTTTTTTGACATGACTTGAGACTTAGGAAAGTAGACCCTTACAATTGAAACATGACGAACCTTACACCCTTTTACGGATTTTTGGCCGAAATCCTTACTCGACTTTTCAAACCATTCCTTAATTTTGTCACTTAACTCATAAACTTTGACACACCAACTATGAATTATTCAGGAAAACTTTGATTTTTACAAAAAACAATACATGGCTCTAAAAAAAATTGGACAAGCCTCTGACTCTAATTACAAAAAACATGGTGCTAACACACCTAATGGTGCATGAAGAATATAAATGGGTTTTCTAGTAAGTAGTGTTGGAATTTTTGAAGGGAAAAAATCATTGTTAGAGCCTTCCTCTCCATTGTAGAGTAGATTATTTCTTCTTTATTTAATTTTTAACTAGTGTATACATTTGGGTGATTGACCATGTCATCATATGGTTGGATAGGACTAAGCCAACAACAATGTTCGATGCATCCACATGGACATATAATTTCCTTAAATAGTATAGGAATATTAGTATGGGAACTTCTATCAATTTTACTTTCAATAACTCAAAATATTTCACATTATTGGCTCCAATGGAACTCGAATTATTTCTTCAATATCTCATCAATTGGAAATTTTATGTCGGAGTAGTGTTAGATGAACTTTCTATAATATTTGGTATGTCCAATGAATATTTTTATTTTCTTTTGATTGATTGGTGGTTTTAGGTCTAGGATAACTTTTATCTTGGCCATGTTGACCTTAATTCCATATTTGCATACAATATGGACCAATGGAATACTTATAGGTGTGACAAAGATGCATTTTTTAATGGTCCAGGACAATTGAATTTGTATGCATCTTTCCAACATCATTCTTAACCATTGGATATGATATTTCTGTTAGCACTAGAAGTCACACCCAGAATGTTATAGGTGTAATCCTAGTACCCATCAGTATATAAATGGATTGAATGGTTTGATTAGGTGGATCAGAAAGAATGGGAAAGAAAGGGAGAGGGAAACAAACTATCTGTAGAGGCATCCCATTGGGCATGGAGTCATAACATCCTACAGATCAAATGAAATCAAATAGTTTACTAGAAAAAAAGGGGATATATATTGATGAATAGAATCATGGTGAATATGAAAAAAGGAAGAACATCCATTGTACAGAGATCCTTTTGCCAAACAGGTTAAAGATTGCTTAAACAATAAACAATGATTTAATGGGCAAGCTACAGTAAATCTTCTGTTGTTCATGAATCCATCAATCAATGGAAGCTATGATCCAAAAAACCTACAATTTGTTCAAGCAAGAAGATAACAAAGAAATTGGAAAACAAATAAGACAATATGATAATAGCTTTCATGAATCTTTAATGGAAAAAAATGTCATTACAAATAGGCCCTCAAGCTTACAAATGAGCAACTAAACTGCTCATCTAGCTCTCTCCTCTATTAGATCATGAATCCAACCCATTCCTTATCAAAATACACTTTGATATATAGTGAATGATATATCTCTACCCTAAGGAGGTATAAACAAAGGATATACATAGGATCCTCCTCAATTTAGAATTTTGTTACAAAAGATTCCAACAAAAACATAACAAATTCCTATTTTTGGGGATCTTGTCTACTAAGATAAATGCCTTTTGAAACAGGTTATGTTGCTTGATATGTATATGTAACACATGTCCCTCATGTCCAACTAAAATCCTAGGAGACCATTCAAGCCTTCCCTGACAACTGGCAACCTTTTCATAGCTTGAAGTTTTCAGACCATTAGAGTTCGCAATGCCTTTGACCACATGCGTTGTGAACTTTCCTATAGGTGATGTTTTTATATTTTCTCCAATATTACGAAATGGGTCAAACTAATTTTTTTGTCAAGGAGTCAAAAAAATCATGTTTTTCCTCCACACCAAATTTTAGAGGAACCCATATTGGAATTCAAAATTTACAATCAAAACAAAACTCTATTGTGTGTTAATTGCTTACAAATTGTCATAAATACTAGTTTGCAGTGCCAGTGAGTTCAGGCGCTGCGAACTTTCCTGTAGCAGCCTGTTTCACTTTGCCAATGATTTAACATCTCAAAAATCATACCAGGTGTCTTGATATGCTGCAAAACTTCATTACCTTGATATATGACTGGAGGAAAACACCAAAATTTGTTAATTATGGTTTAAAATTCATAGCCATCACCAAAAATGTTGTAAAATTCATGAAACAAAAAATTTGACCAAAACTGATGTTTTTTTTTGGAAGATCAATGTATTTATCTTCTAGTTCTAGAGCTTCTTCTGATAGACACCTTGAACAACATGTATAATCATTTCTTGTATTCTTTTTGATAAACCTAATTTTGATGCTAATGCCTGTAGAAATGAGCTGATATGTTTGCAAGTTATCCAAACTCAATTATCCTCTTCATCCAGTCTATAGTGCTAGTTCGCAGCACCAAGTTTGCAGCACAAAATTCAAAATCAATGGCGTACTTCAAGGAGACTCTTGGAATTTTGGGGACATAATCCTTGAAAAAATAATTAAATGAGGGCGTCAAAAACCATAAAATCCCCTTTGACATGTTTCTTAACTGCAATGATGACAAGTGAATACATGAGGTACTCATGAGTACATTGTGAACTCTCCTGGTGAGTTGGCAACAAATACATCTAAATTTGGCTTGACATCTAAACGGTTGGAAGTTGATAAAGGGAATTTTGTGTACAACATGGAGGTATGACATGTCATGGTAATGATTTTAGGATAAAAAGTGTGACTCATAGGGACTTATTTACCTTTTCATGATGACTGCTTCCATGACATAAAGAATCTAAACTAGGGTTGAACAAAATGTTTCTTATTCAAATCAAAATCTAAGTGATGACCACAACAATAAGACTCAAAACCTAAGACTTAAAAAAACCTATGACTCCAAATAAAACAAAAACAAATTGTTTTTGACCCCCTACAATTCTATGTGCTAACATCTGGCTCCATAGGGGATGGAGACCTCCCTGTGAGGCTCCAATAACATGTAGCTCTAGTTCCTTATCCATTCAATCTCTACAATTTGTACTATGTATATTCCTTGAGAGAACTTTGCTCATTATTGAAAACTGAAAAAAAAAAAGACAAGATGAAAATTGCAAACCAAATACTAACTTGAAAGCAATTTCTCATGAAGTGATCTTATTTATGTAGAATACCTATTTCTAACTGTTAAAAAACTAAACCTTCAAATATATACAAATTTCCTCAGTAGCCATACAAATAAATTTGTGACTAAAATATCTTCATCCTCGTCTCTCCAACTGAGCACTAAGCAACAATAGAGACATAATGATAGCCACACATACTTCCTTGAAAAAACATACTTACAATCTAGGAACTTTGTTCTTATGATGACAACAACTGAAAATCTATTGCTAAAAAACATCTCCATATAAATAAAAACTAGATTTTGAAATTCATACAAAACTTGTTGTGGATCATCAATAAATTCCTCCTTGGCTAATTCAAGCATGGGCTGGCTTGAAAACTGTTGCAATATATTTACACTATTTTCACCAATTTACAGTGAATATGGGTGAATATAAAATGGGATCTCAACATCTATAGTTGGGACTAGATCATTTTTACATTCGTAATAATCAATTTGAAAATGAGAGTTGTCAACAAGTAGTGTATCAGAGAAATGTTTACTTTCTTCTAGTCCATTTTCTTTTGAATTCATATCATAGTGAATATCATTAGTGTTGACAAAGTGTCCTCAAACACGTAATTTTATTAATAAGTAAAAAGTGATTGCAATCTCAAATTCATAATCTACTCCTTAACCTCACTTGAAGAAGGAGCTAGTTTATATAGCTTAACTCTAAACTAAAAACTAGGAGAATAACCAATCACATAATCACATGAGTATGATAGGTGTCCTTTACATAGAAGCTAGGTGTCCTTATCCTAACAAACTAGAATAAAATAATTTCTAAAAACATTTATACTAGAAAATACTTAGACTATAGAACTTTAGGATTATGAGGCTAACAATCCCCCTTTAATCCAAAAGTTCATTTTTACAAAGACCAAGTTCATCTCTGAACTTAGTGAACTTTATTCTAACAAGAGGTTTGGTAAAAATATCTGAAGTTTGATCTTCAGATGGACAGAACTGAGGCTTGATGATGTCTTTGATGATGAGCGATCTGATGAAGTGGTACTTTGTGTCGGCATGTTTAGTCTTTGAATGAAATACTGGATTCTTGGCCATCTTTATTGCTGACTGAATGTCGATCAATAAGGTATTTGGTGATTTCTGAGTTTCACCAAGATACTATAAAATTGTGCGTATCCATACAATCTCACATGTTTCTTCCCAAGCTCATATGTACTCTGCCTCTGTTGAAGAATTGGCAATTGTTGTCTGCTTTTTGCAGTTCCAAGATACTGCTGCTAAACCCATATTCATTAAATATCCTGAAGTGGATGTTCTATCATCAATGTCACTTGCAAAATCAGCATCTGAATATCCAACAAGTGTAAAAATTTTGTTCCTTTTGTAGAGAAGACCAAAGTCTTTTGTACCTTGAATGTATCTTAGTACCCTTTTTTTTGAATTCCAGTGACTTTCCCTTGGTTTCTCCATAAACCTTGAAAGTATACTGATTGAATATGACAAAGTTGGTTGAGTATTGTCAAATAAATGAGACTTCCAACCAATTACCTGTACTTTGTACTGTTTACCAATTCCGCCCTTCAAATTTTGAAAGTTTCAATTTCTGCTCCATGGAGGTAAGAGAAGGTTTACAATCTTCCATGCCAAATTTCTTTAGCATTTCAGTGGCATACTTGGTTTGACTAAGTAATATTTGGTTAGGATGTTGAGAAACTTCAACTTCAAGATAATAATGAAGTGCCCCTAAGTCAATCATTTTGAACCCTGCTTTAAGTTCTTCCTTAACTTGTTTGATGTGAGCTTCATTATTTTCTATTATGATTAAGTCATCAACATAGAGTACAAGTATCACCATGTTCTTATCTTGTATTCGAAAATACAATGTATCATCAGATTCACTTCACTGAAAACCCACCTTTCATAGGTACTCATCCATTTTTTCATACCAAGCTCGAGGAGCTTATTTCAAACCATATAAAGCCTTCACAAGTTTGCAAACTTTATGTTCTTGTCCTTTTTCTTCAAAACCTTGTGGTTGAGTCATGAAAATATCTTCCTTTAGATCACCATTCAGGAAGGCACTTTTGACATCCATTTGATGTAATTTCCAACCATTATGTGCAGCCAAATTGATAACCAATCTGATAGTGTTCCATTTAGCTATGGGTGCAAAAGTTTATTCATAATCAATTCCTTCCTGTTGAGAAAAACCTTTTGCAACAAATCTTGCTTTGTACTTGTCAATTTTACCATTGGGCTTGTACTTTACTCGATAAACCCATTTACAATCGATGGGCTTAACATCTTGTGGACAATCAACTAAGTTCCAAGTCCCATTTGCAAGTACTAAATCATATTCATTAATCATTTCTTCCTACCATTCTTTATGTTCAACTGCTTCAACAAAAGAAGTAGGTTCAATGGAAGCATGAGAAAAATTAGCTTCTGCTCTTGAAGATCGCCTAGTTCCTGTTTTGTTCATTTCATCTGAATGAACATATTTGAGAAGTTGTTTGGCCCACTTTGGCTTCTTATGTTGAGGGGATTGGGGATCTAAATCACCATTAGTGTTGAAAAGAGGATTTTCAAAAATTGAGGCTCTTCTTTCATCTAAAATATCTGAGGTTGGAGAAGATACTTTTGAAGATTTGGTATGAGAATAATCTTTTTTCGATTCCTTATCAAATGAATCAGAAGAATTTTTTTATAAAGAGATGTCTTCTGGAGTAACCAAGTCTTTTTCAAACCAAAATGCTTGCTTTGATTTGTTGAATTTACCTTTACCCTTAGTGTTTTTCTTGTCTAAACGACTAAGGAAATGGTTAATCTCATCTAAACTGTTACTTTTAGTTTCATCAAAAATTACATCTCTACTGACAATGAATTTTCCATCTGAAAGCAATATATACCCTTTCTTTTCCTCAGAGTATCCAATGGAGGTACACTTCATACTCTGATTTTCTAATTTAGTCCTTTTTTCCTTAGGAACTAAAGCATAACATGTTGAGCCAAAAACCCTAAGATGATTTACCTTGGGTTTAAAACCGTACCAATATTCATAAGGTGTTTTTCCATCTAAAGCTGATGTAAGTGATCGATTTCTGAGATAAACTGCAGTATGGACTGCTTCAGCCCAATATTTTGTTCTCAACCCTTTAAACTGCATCATAGATCTTGCCATGCCCATGAGAGTTTTGTTCATCCTTTCAGTAAATCCATTCTGTTGTGGAGTATAGAAATTTGTCAATTGCCTCTTAATTCCATTGTTTTGACAATAATCATTGAATTCAGTTGAAGTGAATTCACCTCCATTATCAGTTCTCAAAGAAGCAACCTTTTCTCTAGTTTCATTTTCAACCATGTGTTGAAAATTTACAAACTTTTCAAAAGCTTCAAACTTTGCCTTTAAAAGGTATACCCATGTCATTCTAGTGTGGTCATCAATGAACAATATAAAGTATCAACATCCACCAAAAGAAGATTCCATTGGACCACATATATCACTATGAATCAACTCCAAATACTTTGTTGCTCGCCATGAGCTAGTTGGAAAAGCTTCTCGCTTTTGCTTGCCTAAAATACAAGCTTCACACTTGAAATTCTCTTTCTTGAAAGTTGGTAAACCCTTCACCAAATATTGAGACTTAAGTTTCAAGAGACTTTCAAAGTTAAAGTGAGCAAATAAAAAATGCCATAATCTGAATGAAGACATTTTAGAATTCGTTGTTGCTGCAACTTCTTCCTTTCTTTTGATGACTTTCCCATTCATTCTTAGTAATTTCCCATCTTCATATCCAGTCATTATTGTTTTCAATTTATCCTTCACTGACATAATCTTTACCAAACCATCTTGCATGACAATTTGATGTCCAACTTGTCTGATTGTGACTAAGGATAACAATTTTTTCTTAAAAGATGGTACATACCAAACATTTGAAATCCATTTTTGACCAATTCTAGGAAGAAAAAATTTCACTGAACCTCTTCCTTGAGGTGTATGAGTTGTATCATCAGCTAAATAAATGGGATTTAAATGAACATCTTTATAATTCCAAAAATAGTCTCTGCGATAAGTCATATACTAAGTATCCCCTGTGTCCAATATCCAATCATTTTCAAATGAATGTACATGATGAACTGTTGAAAAAACATATTCATATTCATCATCCTGATAATCTTGATCTTCTGCATATTGCGCTGATTGTTGAGAGTTTTCATTTGATGTCTGCTTGAACTTTGGCAATTGATCATTGCTGGTAAGACAATTGGATGCATAATGGCCCATCTTTAAGCATCTTTTACATCTTACTTGACTGAAATTCTGGCCTCCTCCTGACTGGGCATTACTTTGAAAATTTTGTGGATGAAAATTGTTAAGACCTCTACCTTGACCACGACCTCTGCCATGGCCTCGATTCTGAAATTTTTGAGAATTTGATTTTCCACTTTCTTTAGAGCTTTCATCTTTAGTGTAAAGAAGATCTTCTCCTAATTGTTTTTGTTTTCCAAAGGTTTTACTATGTTGAGCCAACAATTCACTAAGAGAATCAAAATTTATAGTAGATAACTTATCAGTTATTTGCAAAGTCTCAAGAAAATGCTTATAAGATGGAGGCAAGCCATTTATTACAATGGAGACTAGAAAACTATCTTCAAGTTTAGAAAAAACGCCTTTGATGATTTCCAGATGAATGTTCTTAATCCTTGAAATGTATTTTAGTACATCGCCATTTTCTACTAATCTTTCTTTAAGCAATTTCATTTGTAGATAAACTCTTTGAGATGCAACAAGAGTATCAAACAACTTCTTTAATAGATTCCAAGCAGACCATGCATCTTTGGAATTCTCAATATGAACAAACATTTGTTCAGTTACAGAAGAACATAGCAAAGCAAGTGCTTTTTCATCTTTCAAATTCCATTTGGATAAAGAAGTAGTGTCGGTGGGCTTAGTTGGAGCAGTATCACCATCACATATATCACGCCATAATTCATTATAGATCAAAGTGTTATGCATGTGCCTACTCCAAGTTTTGTAATTCTTGGGTCCATGTAACTTATCTGATTCAGTGAATAGGTTGATTAATTTTGGCATGATGATATATTGCCTTATTGCAATGATTCCAAGTTAGTGATCACACCACCACACTGAATATTCGTCAAAATACTAAAAGAGAGACACAAGGCACCAAAAAGAAAAAGTGCACAGTCCACACAAAAAAGAGCACTTTTAAGGGCTTGGCCTTGACCCTTTAAAAGTCTCGTTGAAAAGAAGTTTGAGAGAGTATTTCACTAGACTCTTCTCAACCTTTGAGCTTCAAGATTACTATCAAAACTTTTGAAATTTGATCATTTTACAAGACTTACAGTCTTATACAAAAAGAAAGAATGTTCCCCCCCTTGAACTAGTAAGTCCTCCCTTTAAAAAAAAATTACAAGAATCTTTAATACTTCCAAAAACTTCTTAATGGTATAAAGCATATATTTTATGCATTTACCGACACCAACCTTCACTTAAAAGATTGTATTTTTTTTTTAAATCATTGGAGGGCATGACAACTAGCAGTTTTCTGGCCTCATCGCTTCCATGAATGATATTCCTTCCAACGATTATGGCAAGGTCACCTCGAATGGTCCCAGGTCCTGAATTTTCTGGGTCAGTTGCACCTATCAGTTTGCACCTGTACTTGATGACTCCTTGGCCATTGAACCAAAACAGAGGAATTCACAAAGGCCATTGAAAAATGGTCTTTCTTTCAGATCAAAATAATGTTGCTCGAAAAATTCCTTTGATGGAACAACCAACTTGATTGCAACAAGCTTGTAAGCCTTGCGTTCAAAACGAGAAACAATTTCCGAAATCAGTCCTATTTGCACACCATCAGAGTTGATTGCAATACAAGTTTGTTCAATATCTGCAGCTTCTGCTGATGGATCTTGAAGCATGTACATTGTTGCTGGTAATACCAATGCTCCATAAATCTACTGTTAGAAAGCACTTTCTTTATGTCAACTTGAAGGGCGTGATCTATGGAGGTCGCTTGTTGAAGGGAGCGATGTGTGGAGGTCTTGATCGCACCAGAAGAGAGTTCGCACCAGATCATATGTGATAATAACTCATTCTCAAGCCTTGAACCACAATCACTGGCAGGAAGTAAATTGCAGATTCAAACAAATTTGATGTCATTGAATGGAGATTAAGATCCTGATAGACACACCAGAATGGAGGATATGTTGAATGGATGGTCGTTGAATGGAGGGAACGGATTTGTTGAATTCACTAGACTCTACCCTGAAATTTGTTTACCAGATCCACCCAATTTGAAGACTAATACCAGATACGCCCAATGGGAAGAAGAGAGATTGCACAGGTTCAATTTGTTTGCACCAGAGATATTGGATCTGAATCGATGTGGATCGATTTCCTTTCCCAAATTTGTACATATATGAAACAATTTACATAGATCTTGAAGCATTGAAGCATGGATATTGAGATTTATCAAAAGATATATCTCTTTACCAAGAAATTTCTAGATTTACATAGATTTGAAACAATTTTTACCAAAAAAAAGAGCCCTCTACTTGGATTACAACTAGTCTACTTGTTAAACAAATTAGATCTAATCAAAAAATAATCAAAGAAATAATAGATCCTATACCAAAACTTTTAACTATTGAAAATGATGATTTATCTTATCAAAATTTTCAAAAAAAAAGTGTTGTACTCAAAATAACCTTTTTCCTTATTGAATTAATAACAGAAATACCTTAGTACTGTTTTCCTTGAATTTGAAGAGATCCTAGATGATGTTGTGGATAATTCCTTTCTTCCTCAATTCATCACCAATCCTTCCATCACTATTTCACCATGGCTCTGATACCATGTTGAAAAAGTGTCCTCAGACACGTAATTTTATTAATAAGGAAAAAGTGATTACAATCTCAAATTCATAATCTACTCCTTAACCTCACTTGAAGAAGGAGCTAGTTTATATAGCTTAACTCTAAACTAAAAACTAGGAGAGCAACCAATAACATAATCACATGAGTATGATAGATTTCCTTTACATAGAAGCTAGGTGTCCTTATCCTAACAAACTAGAATAAATTAATTTCTAAAAATATTTATACTAGAAAATACTTAGACTATAGAACTTTAGGATTATGAGGCTAACAATT
>JASDQU011401590.1:9225-20586 GCA_032191745.1 Picea mariana | reverse complement strand
GTACTGGTGGACAACATTGTTACCGTTGCATAGTAAATTCTGGTTTCTGCTATGCAAATGTTGGCTGCGAAATCTATGTAGTGATTTCATGCGATGGATCTTCATGCCAAGGTTGCACGCGTGAATCCAATTAGCAGCAAAGAATGGGATCATTTAGTTTGTCTATGGCTTCCTTGTCCAAACTCACTTGCAATTGTAAGGCCCTGTTTGTATCAACCAAGCTGCATTTCTTTTCAATTTTGATTGAGCGCCAGAGAGGGTTTCACATGCATCGTCAATAACTGGTCTTCATTCCTTGAAATCTTCCATGATTCTTTCCTCCAATATCATTTTTTCCTCCATGATCTCAATGATCACATATTGAGCCTCTATTAGCTTGTTTTTCAGCCAATTTATATTCTTTTCTCCTCCTGTTGGTGAGATAGGGGATCTCTGACGTGCATGACTCTGTGATTCTTGTGTTGTAGGAATTTTTTAGGCTAGTTGCCTTCTCAATTCTTTTTTTTCTTAATAGAATTGGGCTATGACATATTGATCTTTCTTTAGTTTCAGTTTCATCTCCTTAGTATTTTCATCTTCCTCACCTAACTCCACTTGCTTTTCATCAATTCCCTAGTTTGCACATTCAACAAGCTCTGGCTGAATTATGGGTATGAGAAATCTTCTAGAAGAGGACTTGGTGTGTGGTTTACTAGGAGCTTGGATCTTCTTAGTTTCATCAGTAAATATTAGCTTGATTCTCTTCTGGGATGTTGGTTGAATGAGTGATGAGTCTTCCATTTATTTTCCTTTTCTTATTTCAACAACATTTCCTCTTCTCACCTCTGAACTATGAAGTGTTTATTTCTCAGTAGATAAATGAATGTCTCCTTTATGGTCTCTGGGAATGTTTTCCGAAATCAAAAAGGAATTCCAATCCTTGTTCAAATTTCCTAGATCTTCAACCACCAACATCGTAATTAATTAAAAATGAAATAATTTGTTCTCTGGCTATTCAACTTTGGCTTGGACACTGTCTGCCATCTTTCCTAGGATTCGACACAAGAAGAAAGGTAATTTTAGGGGATTTATCCCTATGAAATGCATCAGTAGCATGATGTGGTATGGATGCACCTTGACGAATATTCCCTCACATGTGAAGTACTTCCTGATTATCTTCAAAAGTTTCTCAAAAGGTTCCAGGAGATACTCACTAGGAATGTCGGCTCCAAATTGATGATTTCAATATTCAGGCTTGATGAAATCCATATATCATCAAGTATCTAATGGCATACCTTTAAACCATTTTTCTCCTTGCAGAGGGATCTTCATCGCAGCTAACATAGCTTCCTCTGTCATTTGGAAAGTGATCCCTGCAATAGTTGCACTAACACCAGTAAAATAAAGGGTGAACTACTTAATTAGTTGCACAACAGTAAAGTGTGACGGAAAAATGTTGGCGCAACGGAAAACTCGGTGCACCAGCAATCAACAATGGGAAACTTGTGACAGCAGAAAACAACAATGGGAAACTTGGCGCAACGTAAATCTCAGTGCAACAACAGGTGGTAAGAATTTAGTTCGGAGGAGAGAAGGTTGATTGTGAGAAAGAACAACTTGTTACAGAAGCTAATTTGCAATAGGCTCCAAGGAAAACTCTTGAAAAATGATTGAAAGTGATGGAGGATACGCAACAAAATAAAAATAGAATATTTAAGTAGTGAGTGGCATCAAATAGTATTTATGTAGCGAAGGGCTTCAGAGATTTCTAGAAAAACTATGGACGATGCAAAATTTTTGAAAGTGATGGAAAAACATGTAGGGTGACCAATATTAATGCTTGAACGGATAAGGAATGAAATTATGGAAAGGGATGGAAAATCCATAGTGATAAGAAGTTTGAAAGTAGGTTAAATATTTCCACAGTGAGCTCGTGCAGTGGGTACTCCATTGAAGTGTGCAATAGTACAAATAGTATTGAGTGCTATGATTGTTCACTTTTCTGACTTCATAACTATGTAATGATTCCCCATAATATATTTTGACATGACCTTTATCCTAACCACTTGACTCGACCTTGGTACCTAAATTCCACTTTTTTGACATGACTCAAGACTTAGTAAAGTAGACCCTTACAATTTAAACATATTGAACCTTACACCCTTTTACCGATTTTTGGCCAAACTCCTTACTCGAATTTTCAAACCATTCCTTAATTTTGTCACTGACCTCATATACTTTGACACACCAACTACGACTTATTCAGGAAAACTTTGATTTTTACAAAAACCAAGACATAGCTCTAAAAAAAATGGACAAACCTCTGACTCTAATTACAAAAAACATGGTGCTAACAACTGGCTCCAATGGGGATGCTATCTTCCCAGTGAGGTAGCAAAGAACAGTAGACCAAGTTCTTGACCATTGGGATTTATTTGACTCAAAACTCTAAACTGAAAAAATAAATTCATTTTCAAAAATCTCTTAACATAACGTGGATCAAACTCGACATAAACTTAGGGCCTTCACTTCAGGCTTCAATTTTATGTTGATTATTGATTTGAAATGCTTCATTTGAAAATAAAATGGTTATTTACAATGACATGAAGAGATTGAAATATTTTTTAAACAATATAATGTTTGATAAACCTACCATTCACATGTCCCCCGCCAATGAGATCTCCATTAAGCTCCTGCAACAAATAGGCATTGTTCCCATGGTATGCAATAATCTTGAATGGTCCTAGCCAAAGATAATCAAACTTCCCATGTTTCCCTCTATCTTCATTCCTTGCGTCCCACTTCAATACCAAATCATTCACCTTGAAATCATCTTCCTTAGTATGTCTATCAAAATATCTTTTCATTTTATCTTGGTGTAGTTGTGATTTATTGAAGACCTGTTCTCTCATTTGCTGCACATGGATTAATTGGTTTATTCTCCTTAAAACATCATTTGGTTCAACTTATTTTTCTTCCAACAGTCTCATCACTGGTAATCCTAATGAGGTAGGAAAAACTGTCTTTGTACCATATACAATCTAGAAAGACGATGTGGAAATAGACCTTTTAGTGGTAATTTTGTTATCCCATAACGCATAGATGATATTTTTTTGCTAATATTTCGTGTTCTATTGCCAGAATCTTATTAATAATCATGATCAAGATTTTGTTAGATAATTCATCCAACCCATTACCCTGTGGGTAATAAGCGGTGGAATGGCCAAGATTTATATTATAGTCACTGCATAATTTCTCCATTTTCTTGGATTTGAATGTTGTTTCATTCTCAGTAATGATCTTGACTAGACAACCAAATCTAGATAAAATATTGCTTTATAAAAATTGAATGATGACAGTATTAGTAGCTTGACTTGTGGGGACTGCTTCAATCCATTTGGTGAAGTAGTTTGTGGCTGTCAGTATCCACCTATGTTGAGCTGAGGATGGTGGATGAATTTCCCCTATAAAATCCACACACCATTGCATGAATGGTGCTTCGAAAGAGATAGGATTTAAAGGTAGAGGTTGTAGTTTTATTTTTCCATCAAATATCTAACATTCATGGCAGCTGGAAACTTCCTTGTATACATCAAAAAAAGTATTGGTCCAATAGAAACTTGCCCTCATTATTTTGTGTGTAGTAGTATTTCAATAATGATGTCCCCCACAGTCACCTTTTTGAAACTCTTTGATAGTATTTTTCATTTCTTCTTCCAACAAACAATTTAGTAAGATCCCACCTGGATCTTTCCAATACAGAGAATGGTCCAGAATGAAAAAATTTGTTGCTTTCAACTTCAAAAATATAGCCTTGGTTTTTATCAACTCAGGAGGAGCTTGTAAGTTTCTTATTACATAAATAGTATCAACATACCAAGGAGAATCAAGGAAATTTTGGGATATCTGTGGGACTGTTTCTTCTTCTGAATTTTTTGATAAATTAGAAATAAAATTTATTCCCAAAACATCACAATTTGATTGCACCATCAATTTTGCAATCCCCTGACCCTTAATCATCTTTGTAGGTTTAATTTCGATATCATACTCCAACATTACTGCTATCCATTTTCCTCTTCTCCCTTTAGTATTGGGCTAAGTCAAAATATCTTTTACAGAATTGCTAGGCACATAAGAAATGACATGGGAATGCAAGATATAAGTTCTAAATTCTTTAAGGGATTTCACCAAGGAATATGTCTATTTTTCCATGATATCATACCTTAGTGGGGAGTATATCAATTTCCTACTATAATAAGCTATAGGCCTTTCAAATTTCTTATCATATTTTTGCAACAAAACACCAGCAATGGTGTGTTTTGAAGTAAAAGAAAACAAGATAAAATCTTTTGTAAAATTTGGGTTGGCTAACACTGGAGCTTTGGTCAATGCCACTTTAGTATCTTCAAAAGACTTCCCATATTTAGTATTCCATTTTATTTTATTTCCTTTCCTAAGCATATTTGTGATATACTTTAAGATCTCACCCAAGTTAGGAATGAACCTTCTCAAAAAATCCATTTTTCCTAGGAAAGACTGTACCTCTTTCTTTCTCCTGGGAGTGTCGATATTCAAAATTGATTCCACTCTGTTGGGGTCTATTTTAATCCCTTCCTTTGAAATGATGTGTCCAAGAAATTTTCCTTCTTTGATTCCAAATTTTTACTTTTTTGGATTCAATGAGATGCCAAACATTCTACATTTCTAGAAAACCCTTCTTAGATGTTTGAGATGTTGATCATCGGAGTCTGAAAATACAGTGATATCATATAAGTAAATAAAAATAAACTTATCCTTTTAATCGAAAAAGAATATGTCCATGGCCCTTTGTAAATTCTCTCCAACATTCATAAGCCCAAAAGGCATATTTACATACATGAAAGTGCCCCGAGGTGTTGTAAAAGTTGTCTTTTTTTGGTCATCTGGATGCACCATAATCTGGTTGTAACCAGAAAATCCATCGAGCATTGATATCTTCTGAGATCCCACCACCTTCTGCTGGATGTAATCCATCTTAGGATGTGGATAATTTTCTTTGAGAGACACCTTGTTTAGATTCTGAAAATCTACACATAATCTTATCTCACTGCTTTTCTTCCTGACAAGCACTAGGTTAGCCACCCACTTGGAAAATCTTAAGGACATAATAATTTTGGCATCAAACCATTTCCTTGCCTCCTTTTCAATCAATGGAAACAAAATAGGGTTTAGTCTTCTCAACTTCTTCTTGAAGGCTTTATGATCATCCTTGTTGGGGATTACATGTTGAATTACCTTAGTATCATAGACCTTTAAATCTTCATAACTCCATGCAAATCCATCAGGGAAATCCTTCATAAGACTGACATACCTATGTTTAATTTATGGACTGAGTGTTTTTGACAGTTTAATGATCTTGGGACCCTCCTGAGTCCCAATGTTGCAATCTTTTATATCCTCATCATTTGTAGTGATGTTAGGATTTCTGGCTACATCGTTGTTGTCAAAAATATTTTCCATTGGGACTAAGCCCTTGGGAATAATGTTATTTTTGAGATGCACTATATCTCTTCCAACAATCTGATTCTGAAAAAGGTCATCATTGTTGAACACAGTTGCATCTCCATTCTCTTCACAACAACACTCATCATCAATGTTTAATTTAGCAAATTCATCACTCATTTGAAGGAATCTTTCTACTTGTTTCTTATCTTCAAATATTTGCCAATATTTAATGTTATCAGGTATTTTTGGCCTATGCTTGACTTCAATTTCATACCTTTTATTAGGAAAAAATAGAATTTTGAAAACCGAAGCTGAAGTAGCCAAAGCATCTGCAATTTTATTTTCCCCCCTAGGAATCACTAACAAATTGTATTCTGAAAACTCTTCAAGAATATCAAGCACTAAATTCCTATATGCTCTCAATATAAGATGCTTGGATTGATATATACCCTTTACCTGGTTGATAACAAGCTCAGAATCTCCATGTACAATTATCCTCCTAGCACCCAATTCTTTTAATGTCTTCAATCCCAAAATCAGTGCCTCATATTCGGCCATATTATTGGTACAATCAAAAGAAATGTTGTAAGAATAGAGTTTTGTACCTATTTTGGGAGGGTTAATCCACAAACTAGCTCTTGCTCCTTCCCTTCTAGCAACTCCATCAAAGCTCATATTCCACATTTCATCTTCTTCACTGCTTTGTTGATTTGTAATTTCCTTTGTTTGATGATCAATTTTGTCTTTGATAGCTATGACAATTGTTGGCTCCCCCTCTTTAAAACTCAAGTCATTATAGAATATAGAGGAATCAACCTCAGTATCAACATAGTAAATGGGATGATTATTTGGTTGGGTTTTGCTACTCACCATGTACTTGAGCAATACTTCTCTATACAACCTCCTTTCTTGGCTGAAAACAAGGATAGTAGCATATGACATATCCATTTGCAAAGTTCCTTTTAACTTTGCAACCCAAGATCTATATAACAACATGCCAAATTTAGGAGGCATGCCACCAACCACTACATCCATGATCATATTTTTTGATGGAATTTGAGACAATGATAGAACTAGGTCTTTGATTAAACCCAAGCATTTCACCTTCCTTCAGTCAAAAGAGAAGAGATCCTTATAAGGTCTTGTAATATCTAGTCCCAAATCATCCATGAACACCTTGGGCATCATATTATGTGATGCTCCTAAATCTAACATGGCATTATGTAAGTTCATGTCATGAATTTTAAGACTGACATAGAAAGGAGGAACATCATCAACATCACCACTCTCCTCCACACGTGGTCCAAACAAGATATCATGGTGATCATCTTGTACATTCAAGGTGTCAAGGGATTCCTCCATTTTTTAGCATTTTAATGATCTAGTTTCTATATTATCCATTCTTAATCAACTCATTAAATGGACCAAAATTTTTAATTTTATCCATTTCACTTTCAAAATTAAAAGGATATGGAGCCTTTTCTACCTCTTTAACGATTGCTTCCTTTCTTACCTCAGGTATTTTCTTTGGGGGTTCTTCTTTGGATTTTCCTTTCTCCATTTCAGCCTTTTCTAAATTATCTTTCTTTGGTTGGATTGAAGAAGGTGTATTAATCTGAAGTTCCCTTGTAGGATTTTCCTTTGGAAGATTTGCAGGAACCTTTTTACTTATGAGGTTATACTGTTTCTGAAGCTACATAATAGAATTGTGGTATCCTTTCCTAAAATTGAATGTTTCCAATGACAACATATCATAATTATCCTACATAAACTTATCATTTTCATCCATAAATTGATCATGTTCTTCTTTAGTTAAGAACACATTTGTTTATGTATCGTCACAACAATGCATATTGTCTTCAATTGTTTGATCAAAATATTCATTTACATGGTTGTTTTGAAAATGAGGTTTTATTTTTTGATCACCTTGATTTATCTGATCTCTTTTCCTGATTTGAGGAACTGGAGCTCTTCCAAAAATTTTATTTCTGGGTTGAAAATCAGTTTGATCCATGGTGGCAGGCTTATTTTCCAAGGACATTCTTTCCATGAATATTTCCATGGTATTCATCATCAAATAAAATTTATCATCTGATGATTGACAAGTTGAGGGTTGTTCTTCTCCTTGGACGTTCTTCACATATATGTCAAGATTATGTTTGATCTTTCCTGATGCCATCAAATTTATCTCTACTTCAATTGCATCACTCATCATATCATATAATGTATTGGATTTTATTTCTCTTAACAACAAGGCAAATTCATTATCAAAGGAATCAACAAATCGAAGTTGAGTAGCTCAAGGAGGAGGTTTATCTTCTATAAGGATTGAATTATAGACTTTCATAAATCTGGTTGAAAACTCTTGTATTGTTTCATTTGGTGATATTTTTGTATTATTGTATTGAGTTAGAAATTCAAGAGGGTTATTTTTTTCACCCCACCTTGAAAGAAAAAGTGTTTCAAAAACTACAAAATTAAGGATACTTTTTGCAGGAAGAGATTTAAACCATTTTCTAACTTCTCCTGAAAGACTTTGTCCAAACAACCTGAGTTTTGCATCCTCATGATATACTTCCTCTAGATCAACAAAATCATTGAACCAATCCAAGTGTATTTGGGATGATGCATTTTCTTCAGCATCGAATGATCTTATTCTCTAATTATAATTTTGGGGAAAATCATGCAATTGGGTAGGCAAGGAAAGAGGAGCAAATCTGGCTTCCATGGCTCTAGGAGGATTTTGGGCTATCTGGACAGTCTAAGCAGGGACAATCTAAATATGAATAGTCTAAATGGGGACAATGGGAATCAAAGAATGGAATTTATTCACATCAAAGATAATTTCATTCAACTTAGATTATGATCTAGATCCGAACAAGGTTTGCTCAAATTTTAAATCAAAGTCAAGGTCATCAATACTTTTTAAACCGTCTTTGGCTAAGGATAGATTTATGTCCAGGAAAGAAAATGATTGGACTATATTTTCTTTTCTTTTGTGCAATATTTTCTCAGGATCAGACATAAATTCTATGGGTTCAGGATCAAGGTTCTTTCTAGTGTAAATTCTCTTAAGAGCTAGGATTTCTTATTTTCTCAAAATACAAAACTATGTTATTGATATTATTAAATGAACTCTCTAGGATAATAAAAATTCATCCAAGAAGGTGTTTGATTCACTCTTACCCTCAGGAATCAAATCTAACCTTTTAGTCATTCTTCCAAGGGAAAATTTTCAATTTCATCCCCGACAACGATGCCAAAATGTTAACATTGAGTAAATTGTTGGGCTGAAGAAACAATCGACAAAGGTAACCTACAAACCAAATTTAAGACTAGAAAATATCCTTTCCAATCTAGAGAGGGCTCTCTCTGAGACTTGATCTCTAATAGATAGGTTGCTTTAAAACGATGTCTAGATTTAAAAATTTAAGATATTTTTAAAGGTCTGTTGACGAAAGATAATGCTTCTAGGGATACAGAGTAAACCCCTGAAAACAAAGAAAACAGTGCTTGGTAGATAGAACTCCTCATAGGAACAAAGTGTAAACAAGGTGATGAACTTCATTGTTTAGTTTGATCATGTAGAGCAAAAGAAGAAAGGAAACATACAACAAAATCAGAGCACCACAACAAATGAATTCTGATCTTAGCTAGGAAGATAGACATAATTTGAATTAGTTCAGTCTAGAACACCACTTAGATGAATTCTGGACTTCAAAAATTACCAATTTAAAAAGAAGAGAAATGAAAATGAATGTGAAGACAAAGGAAATACATACAAAGAAAGGTACAAGCTTCAGATCATCACCATTAGAATCTTTTTCTTAAGGAACTCAGGACTTCTTCATTTGCATTTCTTTAGATTCAGGAAATTACATAGAGGATCAAAATATCTATACGTTTTCCCATGCGCCCCATTTTTACATCAAAAGAGTCCCTATATATAGAAAGTAAAATTAAACTTAGTTGTTAGGAGTCAAGCTACTATCTCCTAGAGTTATGGATATGGTTGTTTTCAAAGAGAACAACAACCTCTACAAAAATTACCAAAAATAGGAAATATGATCTGGAAATTCTAAACTATTTGGGATGTTGTTTACAATCATAAATTATTTTAGCAAATCAAAATCATTCGGTTGTGATGAATAATCATGTGTATTTTTGGATAACACTTTTACCATTGCGCAGTAAATTATGGTTTCTACTGTGAAATCTACGCAGTGATTTCACGCAACAAATATTCATGCTGAGGTTGCACACATGAATCCCGTTAGAAGAAAAGAATGGGATCATTCAGTTTGTCTATGGCTTCCTTGTCCAAACTCACTTGCAATTGTAAGGCTCTGTTTGTCCTTCTCAATGCCAAATTTTGTCTTTTCAAATTCTTCACCTGTCTCAACAAATCTGCATATCTTTTCGATTTTGATTGAGCACTAGAGAGAGTTGCACATGCATCATCAATAGCTGGTATGCATTCCTTTAAATGTTCCATGATTATTTCCTTTGATATCATTTTTTCCTCCATGAGCTCAATGATCACTCTTGAGCCTCTCTTAGCTTCTTTTTCATCCAATTTATATTCTTTTCTCCTCCTATTGGTGAGGTAGGAGATCTATGACCTTCTTGACTTTGTGATGTTCGTGTTTCAAGAATTTTTTCTGATAGCCGCCTTCTCACTTCTCTGTTTTCTTGATATAATTTGGATATGATGTGTTGATATTTCTGTAGTTGTTGTTTCACCTCCTTAGTATTTTCATATTCCTCACCTAACTCCACTTGCTTTTCATCAATTCCCTATTTTGCACATTCAACAAGCTCTGGATGAATTGTGGGTATAGGAAATCTCCTAGCAGAGGAATTGATGCACAATTTACTATGGGCTCGGATCTCATCAATTTCATCAGTAAATCTTAGATTGATGAGTCTTCCATTTCTTTTCCTTTTCTTATTTCAACAACATTTCCTCTTCTCACCTCTGAATTGTGAAGTGTTGATTTCTCAGCAGATAAAGGAATGTCTCCTTTAGGGTCTCTGGGAATGTTTTTTGAAATCATAAAGGAATTCTAGTCCTTTTTCAAATTCCCCATCTCTTCAACCACCAACATCTTAATTAATGAAAATTGGAATAAGTTGTTCTCTAGCTTGTCAACTTTTTCTTGGACACTGTCTGCCATCTTTCCTAGGCTTCAACATAAGAAGAAAGGTAAGTTTAATGGATTTATCCCTGTGAAATTAATCTGTATCCTGATGTGGTATGGATGCACCTTGTCGAATCTTCCCTCACAAGTGAAGTACTTCCTGATTATCTTCAAAATTCTCTCAAAAATTTCCAGGAGATACTCATTAGGAATGTCGGCTCCAATTTTCCAATTTTGATATTCAGTCTTGATGAAATCCATATAACATGAAGTATCTAATGGAATGCCTTTAAACCATTTTTCTCACTACAGAGGGATCTCCATCGTAGCTGACATACCTTCCTCTATCACTTGGAAAGTGATCCCTACAATAGTTGCACTAACACCAGAAAAATTAAGGGATAACTGCTTAGTTATTTGTGCATTATATTCTTGAATATTTTCACAGAAATGTATGCATTTGGATTGTTCAAAGGATACTCTAATCGTTGCGCCTGCATTTATTAGCTTTAAATCTCGAGGTTCAAACCTCATGACTGCAAGATACCAGATATATAAAATATGCAGAACATAATTGAAATGCTAGAAATGACAGAATAACAGTAAAATATCCAGCATAATCTTCACAATACACAGAAATGATATACGAAATAGCAACAGAAATAGAACTTTGAATTAGATAGCAATGTTCACAGGCCTCTTCGAGGGGGAAACCTCCAGTCGAGCAGCGCTCTGTTACAATAATCTCCAAGCTAGG
>JASDQU011401589.1:122258-142363 GCA_032191745.1 Picea mariana | reverse complement strand
ATCAGATTTGGAGTGCCAAGAGAATTAGTTACAGATGGAGGACCTCCTTTCACTTCTCATGGTTTCAAAGCCACCCTTCAAAAATATCATATCCAACATAGAATGACTACAACATACCACCCCCAAGCCAATGGACAGGTGGAAAGCACAAACAAAGTAATAGAAGACATTCTCACAAAAACAGTGAAGGGAAATAGAAAGGATTGGTCCTATAGGCTCCCCGAAGCATTATGGGCCTATAGAACTACCTAGAGAAATACTACAAGATTCTCCCCCTATGAATTAGTTTATGGAAAGAGTGTTGTCTTTCCTGTGGAATTTGAGATAAAAAACTTAAGGATTGCTTTAGCTATCAACCTTGATTTAACCAATGCACAGACAGAAAGGTTGCAGCAACTTAATGAATTGGAGGAGAAAAGACTAGATGCCATTCAACAGACAACCATAATTCAACAACAAAGATCAAAATGGCATGACAAAACTATCAAGAACAAGAAGTTCCAAAAAGGTAACTGGGCCCTACTGTATGATTCTCATTTCAAAGAATTTCAAGGGAAACTGCGTACAATATGGCTTGGACCTTACGAAGTAGACACTGTTTTCCCCAATGGAATAGTATGGCTCCTCACAATCGATGACTCCAAAACACCGTTACTTGTAAATGGTCATCGGCTCCATCTATACCAGTGCCCTATTTCTAAAGAAGATTTTAAGGCTGCATGCATGGCAGAATCCCATTACCTCCTCTTAGAGGAGGCCTCTACCCCTCATTGCAATTAATTCTTTTAAGATTTCTTTAGTATTAGATTAGATTAGATTTTATTTACTAATAATCCATGTCAAGAAATACCATGTTACAATTGATTTTTGCAGATTCCCGATCGAAGCACAGACCACTAGGAAAGGACGATCCTACTTCACAAAGAAACAAGCTTGCCCGATCCTGAAACACCACTGTTCATCACTTTTGACTCTCCTCCGATGCTGAAACACCACTATTCAGCACTTTTTAACTTTCCTCTGTTGCTGAAACACCATTGTCAGCAACTTTTCATCACTCTCTGTTGCTGAAACACCATTGTCAACAACTTTTCATCACTCTCCCCATTGCTGAAACACCGTTGTCAGAAACCCCACGTCATTTTCCCATTACCATGATTCAGCAATTGTTTCACCCCGTTCTTTCTGTTGCTGAAACACCATTGTCAGCAACTTTTCATCATTTTTCCCGATGCTGAAACACCACTGTTTAGCACTTTTGACTTTTTCTGTTGCTGAAACACCACTCCGTTCCCTTTTTCTTCATTACTGAAACACCACTACCAGCAACCCCACACCTTTTTCCCCCATCACTGATCAACAACCTTTTATCACTTTCCCCATCACTGAAACACCATTCATAGTAATTTTTCGCCTTCTCCCTATTGCCAGAACACTACAGTCTGGCAATTCTTCACTTCCTTCAACGACGAAACAACACCATCCATCAATTGTTTCGCCTCGTTTTTCCTGTTGCTGAAACACCATCATTCAGCAGTTCTTCACATTTTCTCAGCAACAAAACAACACCGTCCAACAATTGTTTCACCTTGTTTTTCCTGTTGTTGAAACACCATCGTTCAGTAGTTCTTCACATTTTCTCATCACCGAAACAACACCGTCCAACAATTGTTCCACCTCATTCTTTTCTGTTGCTGAAACACCAACTTTTCAACATCATCTGTCAGCAAGCTTTTATGCATACTATAGTTCGTCCTTCCAGTTAGCAAATCCTTGATACAATTCATCTAATAAATCAAAGTCTTCGCCACGACTGCTGAACATGCATGATATTTTGTTTGCAGAACGAATCAAAAGGTAAGGCAAGGTATGTAAATTTTATGCAATACAGTTAGGCTATAGTTAATGAGAAGATTATAAATCATTATGACCACTCAAGTGCAATCATTATTAGCCGCACTTGACGGGAGGGGATGACACATTAAATCTTCGATACCATCATTCCACACGAATTCACCACCGTCATTCCTATTTCACCACCCTTTCGCGTATTTGACCACATTTTGCATATCGTCGCTCGGAAAACTCACTCTGTGCAGAAGTTGTTACTAAAACTCTTTGACGATGTATCCTACCGAGCTGGTAGCTATGGGAGGCTCTGTTATACGGAACGAACCTGCCATGACAGCGCTATTAGAACATTATCAAGTAGCTTATCAAATCTTTCAGCAGGCAGGATGGCTCAGTTATTTTTAGAGACTCCAGTGGTATAATGAACAACAGGTTCTGCAATTCGCTCAAAACCTTCAAGAAGACCATTCTATTGTCCAAGGGGTCCGAATTTCAGTAACATAAGAAGATATAGCACAGGTCTCGGGCCTCCCTACCGATGGCATTCGCATGTTCAGCCATAAACATATCATTCGGAATGCCCTGCAGAACTTCTTCTTGCCAGAAGAACAAATTCAATTTAAAGGCAGGGGTGTTCAACTCAGCTCATTGCCACCCCCATGGCCGGAAGTTGCAAGATTCATCAAACATTACCTAACCTGCGAGGGACGATACCAGGTAGTTTATCAGCATGACTTTCTTCTGTTGTCTCATTTACGGCATAATAGACGAGTAAATATTCCTTATTATTTGCTGGGTTGTCTGAAAAATATGGCGCATTACTGCAGAAAGGCTAAATATCCCACCCTCTCACTCACCCATCACCGTCTTGTCCAACTGCTCATCCAAATGGGTTTTTCCCAACAAAACCCTCCACTAAATAACCCGCCCATAAACCCCCAAGCAGTTGCCGACGTTCCTGAAAATCTCCAGGAGCAGCAACCACAAAACCCCCCAGACTCTCCAGAAGTACCCAATAGCCCACCCACAGAACCAATCAGTCCAATCAACCCCCCTACCATACCAAGCCCGCCCCACACTTTACCAGAATCATCCACTCCTGCCCTTCATATTCTTAGTGATGATTCTGAGCCAGACATTTCCCCCTGCCCCATAATTGAGGAAAGACCCCCACGTAAACGAAAATAAATTCCCTTCTTTTCACCCTTCTTACAAAAGAAGCGAACAAGGGCCTCAACCAGGCCAGCCATTATTGCCACTACCCTATTTGCTGGGTTGTCTGAAAAATATGGCGCATTACTGCAGAAAGGCTAAATATCCCACCCTCTCACTCACCCATCACCGTCTTGTCCAACTGCTCATCCAAATGGGTTTTTCCCAACAAAACCCTCCACTAAATAACCCGCCCATAAACCCCCAAGCAGTTGCCGACGTTCCTGAAAATCTCCAGGAGCAGCAACCACAAAACCCCCCAGACTCTCCAGAAGTACCCAATAGCCCACCCACAGAACCAATCAGTCCAATCAACCCCCCTACCATACCAAGCCCGCCCCACACTTTACCAGAATCATCCACTCCTGCCCTTCATATTCTTAGTGATGATTCTGAGCCAGACATTTCCCCCTGCCCCATAATTGAGGAAAGACCCCCACGTAAACGAAAATAAATTCCCTTCTTTTCACCCTTCTTACAAAAGAAGCGAACAAGGGCCTCAACCAGGCCAGCCATTATTGCCACTACCCTAGACCCCCAACCCATCCGACTAATACCCCGTACACCTCCAACCTCCCAAACCCCAGGATCTTTGCCTATTCCACCTACGGGCACTGAAACACAAGAACCAGATGCCCAGGATGTTGTGACATCATCTGTCTCAAATAAAGTAGCTGAAACACAAGAACCAGCTACCCATTCTGTAGCTGAAACACAAGAACCAGCTATCCATTCCGTAGTTGAAACACAAGAACCAGCTACCCATTCCGTAGCTGAAACACAAGAACCAGCTACCCATTCAGTGGTTGAAACACAAGAACTAGCCATAGCTGCCACACAAGAACCAACTGTTGATATTGACATTTAAATACAGGAATCAGAGGTCTAGGGTGCTGCAACATTACTTTCCTTACATCAAGAAGCTGAAACACAAGAATCAGCTGCCATTCTTGTAGCTGCTCCACAAGAACTAGCTAGTGAGGCTGTGACTGTCACACAAGAACCAGTCATCCCTCAACTAGAACCTACAATGGCCTCTGTCTTGAAATAAAACAAGTTTTTAAAGTCTGAACTAGAAGCATACAAGAAAGAATTAGCCAGGGAAAAAGAAGCATACGAGAAGGAACTTAATTTACACACCTTAGCTCGTATAGAAACCATATCAGAAGGGACTACAACAGAAAGCCCGTGTAAAGAATATATGTACTGTCAATGTGGGGATATCTACTATCAAGCAGGTTACAAGGTAACTCAAATACCAATTCCAAGAGCCCCCCCTACTCCTTCACCTTTTGCAGTCAAAGAGGAACAACCTGATGATACACAAGAACCAGCTGTAGCTGTCACACAAGAACCAGCTACAGCTGAAACACAAGAACCAGCAGGACCTCCCAAGGTTAAGACTGAACCTTGCCCTGCAACAAATGTCAAATTTGAAATCCCTACTTTTTTTAACAAAGTTGTACAGACAATGCCTATGGAGGAATTCACACCTCCCAGCCAGATCAATCTCCACACTTTCGTGGAACAATCTACTCAAACCTTACCTCACCCCACTACTTACAATGTTGAAACACAGACTCAACCATGGGATGAGCAGGCAGTAATACAGAAATGAAAGGAAGAGTATGCTGCTACACATGCCAAAAGCCTGCAAGAGCACAAACAAATCTGGATAAATCACACCTACTCAAATTGGGAAGCTTTAGAGCAGACACGTCAGGAAGTTCATGCCCTGAAGAAACATAACAAAGAGTTGAAAGGCAGATTGGCCCTGGTATTTGACTTGGCACAAAAGCTACTGGCCATAAGGAAACCATCCTGTAATTACTCCTTGTTCCTTATGGAACGTCTCACATGGTTTCAGATCAAATCGATCACAGAAGGCAGACCCCATGCAGTACTACACCCAACAAATTTTGTCAAAACTTTCATAGAAGCATCTGATAGGGATCAACACCTCCTCTGTGAGGCATATTTTCATAACGAGGCCATTCCCGAGAACAGGCAGCTGAAACTTATTCCTCTTGTTGGGGACATTCAGATTCGAGCATTCAGCTCCTTTCTCCTCAATCAGATTATGTGGCAGGGTGACTTCTTGGCTGCCAAGCACAATGAAGATAACTGCCTTCTCTGGATAAGACCAGAGCCACAGAATGCAGCCACCTTTGTCACTGAATATTATCAGTTCTTAAAGAATCCAAGGATGACTGAACATGTTCAGAAACTACAATCAACAGTGCTTTAGGATTGTCAGCACATCATCAGATCCATAGAGATCGCTACCCTCTAGGCAAACAACTTGTTTTGGCAGCAATCCACTGAGAAAAGACAGGAACATAATCCTTTTATCCCTGCTAACCTCAAGATAGCAATCTCCAGGGTACCCAACTACATCCAGTGTGTTCAACAATGTGTCGAAAGCTGGATAGGGTACCGGTTTTATTTTCCTATCCTCTGGTTGCCAATCGAAAGATATCAAATTCATTATAAGCTGCCTAAGAAGACAAAAACAACAGCTTTGCAAAGGTTACAATAGGTCCAAGGGTTCAGAACGCCAACAGACAGTACCTCCTAGAGCTACTACTTGAGTAACTTACACGCTCAGAGTTGGTATTCAGACTCTGATTCAGAGTGAAGTTGCCTGAGGACATGCAACACCTTGAGTTGGGGGGGATGTTAGGACCACACAATGTACCTTTTTGCCCATACTTTTTGCCACTATTACACTCTTGTTCACTCACATTTAAACCCATATTATCACTTTATCTTATCTTTCCAAAGGTATACAATGTCTCTTCTCGTTACTATACATTTAATCTATTTTTCATAATATTTTACATCACTCTTGTACTTAACCATTGATTAGAAATGTATAAGTGCTGAAATAGTTCAAACTGCAGATTAGCATTTGAAGCCTGTTGCTGAAACAACAATTCACAGAAGCTGTTACACAGTCCAGGGTCGCAGATGCTGAAACACAGAAGCTGTTACACAGTTCATGATCTTCGATGCAGAGGAAGCTGTTACACAGTTCATGGTCACGATGCTGAAACACAGAGGAAGCTGTTACATAGCCCAGGACCGACGATGCTGAAACACAAAGGAAGTTGTTACACAGTCAGCGATCAACAACAACTCTACAACAGTTGCACTGTGAGCCAAGCACCAACCATCGCTGCTACATGAGAATGCTGAAACAGTCAAGAGCGCAAATCCCGTGGCTGAAACAGCCCGTGATTTGTGATGCTGAAATAGCATGCAGCAACAATAAGAAACTGTCACCCCAACCGTAACAGCAACACCTCCTTCAGCACTCGTAATAGCATTCTGTTGTGGGAGACTAGGACATCCTATTCTGGTTTAGAAAGTTGACTTGACTAAGAATAGAACTGAGATATACATCTGTAATTTTTGATCAATTGTATCGAAGGGATTCCCTCTTTAAATAAGAGGAAATCATCATTCGAAGGGATCCAGTTTTATGTACTAAGAAAGCTTCAGAGAGAGGGACGTACTTCATTTTTAGAATGTAATATGATACATTGATAGATGAATAGAATATTGTTTTGAGCATCCTTCTCTAGCCTCTTCGTCTCAGGGGAATCTTGTGAGAAGGGAGGGCCCACCTTCTTCACAAGATTCGCCCTTTAGTTTTATAGTGTGTTAGTGTAATTTCTATTTATGCCTTGATTGACTTTTGCCTTGCTGAACACTACTGTTAATGAATTCTACTTTGCTGAAACACTACTGAACTCTGTCTTGTTAAGAACTTTGTTTTATTAAATATTACATTGTTTTCATGAAGTTCATAATCATTTTTAGCAATCTTGTGAGATGAATTTATGAGGTTCTGCTAATCAAAGACTAGAAATAAAGGTTCCTGCTTAATGGAAGGGATTAAGGGTTCTATCCTCTGTTAGAAGTAATCAGCTTTCCATTATTTTCCCTGAGTGTGTCAGTCAGAGACCAGAGCTAAAGGTTCCTATTTAATAGAAGGGATTAAGGGTTCTGTTCTCTATTAGAAGTAATCAGCTTTCAATTATTTTCCCTGAGTGTGTCAGTCAGAGACCAGAGCTAAGGGTTCCTACTTAATGGAAGGGATTAAGGGTTCTGTTCTCTATTAGAAGTAATCAACTTTCAATTATTCTCATGAGTATGCTAATCAGAGACTGGTACTAAAGATTCCTGCTTAAAGGAAGGGATTAAGGGTCATGTTCTCTGTTAGATAGAGTTAGCCTCCAATGCATTAATGTTTTCATGAAAGTGTGTTAATCAGAAACAAGGTGTTGGAGTTCCTACTTGGGAATAGGGTCATGTTCTCTAGTTACAGAATAGTTGTTATTTCCTATTGCAGTTGTTATTTTAATGTAATCCAGGATTCTTTAGATTAATCTTTAAAGCTTTGCAATAGGTAGGTTGCTTTCCTGTAATTCAAGTCAGAACTTCAGTTTATTCAAGGCAAGTGTGATTAATATAGTTTCCTTTAATACAACTCTAGGTTGCTTTTGGAATTGAGCATATATAGTGCATGGTTACCTTTGAAATAAACAGACTTCCCTGGGTTGACAATTTATGTAGCACTTGATTGTTTAATTCAATTAAACAATTATAGTGACCAACAATAACTAGATGCAGGAACCTAGAAAGAATTTTTGCAGATTGTAGGTCCAACATTGTGATCCTTGTGCGCAGTACTAGAGAAGTTGGGGAACATATAAGAGAAAAAGAGGATTGACATTATGTTATAACTGCAGAAGATCAGGACATCTTTCTAAGGAATGCCCTGGTGTAGGTCCTATTTGTCTCTATTGTAAAGTTGTTGGTCATGAAGTTGAAGACTATCCAAACATGATTGCTAAGGTTGAACAAATGAACATGAGTCAAAAAAATAAGAGCATGTTAGAGAATCATAAAGATAAATAATCAGAGAAAGATCAGACTATGTTAGTATGGTTAAAAGAAGCAATGGATGATCACAAAGATGTCAGTTTACCAAGATCTTGAAATAAAAACAACACATAACTACAAGAATCAGAGACTTCGACATAGATTGTGTCTTGGATGAGGAGACACAAGTGAATATTATGACATAAAACACTTGGGAAATTTTGGTAAAGCCTCCTATAGTACCTTTACTAGGAAGGATAGGATTGTTTAAAGGAAATATGATAACCCTCTGTGGCAGAGTTGTTAATGTACCTGTTATCATCCATGGAACATCGAATCAAGAAGAATTTGAAGTTATTAGGTTAGTTGAGAAGAAATCCCCTTTTCCACTTTTGTTAGGAACAACTTGGATCGAGAAGGATCAGATCAGAAGGAAATAAGAGGAAGAAGATACAGAAAAGGAAAAGCAAGAACTAAGGGATTTCATAGCTAGAAGAATGGATTGACTGATAGAAGAACGAGGAGTTGAGACGAATTAACAGAATGAAAGAGAATTAGTTGTTGAGATTGAAAGAACACAAAATGTTTGTAGGACCCATCCATGCAAGAAATAAGAATACCCACCCTAGAGTTAATAAGAAAAGAGGTATTACCTTTGAACCCTTTGAGAGCTCATCAAAAGCGCGAAGCTAGTATGTTAAGAGAATATAAGAATAAGAATGGAAAGAAGAATCTAGAGACTCATATCATAGGAAAGAAGGACATGAATCTCAGTAAGAAGAAATCCAAGTTGGAAAATCTATAGGCATACTTGCAGGCTCTGAACCTTTCTGGAATAGCATAACCATGCAGAATGGGACTTCACCCCGGTGAAGCTATCTGACCGTTGGAGGCACCCTGACCATTAGAGAAACACTCTGAATGACTAGGAAACACATTCATGGGAAACTAGACCGTGTTTGAGATGTTGATACCACACCATAACGAACAGATTCGCATTGATTGAGGCATTCTTGTCCGTTAGAGGAATCTGTTATGACGTTTGCTTATTTAACCTGTCGAATGCTATGCCGAGACCAATTTTTTCTACCCGTGATTATTTGAGCTAACAGAAAAGTGATTGTGTGTGTTGAGATATGCTATCATACCTCACCATATGTTTCTTACCTCGCTATCCTTTTACCTACCTTGACTTATTTGTTAATAGTGAGAATGTCGAACGAGCACACCGAGCTAGATAATTTGTCGAAGAGGTTCTGAAGAAGTTTATGGATGATAAATCCATGTTTGAGGGAATACAGACATCTTCGATGAGGGGACTGCAGGCTTCCCCCTTGAATAGATGACATTCAAGCCGTACTAACCCCACTATTGAGAAGCGAAGTAAGAATTGCAATGATCTGACCAACGCGAAGCAGATCCTGTCGATCTTACCTAATTACATGCCGCCTTTGGATGGCGCGGTTAACTATGACAAAATTCCACGGGACTTCGAGTATACATTGATCACTGCATACATCCCTAAGGGGATACGTGTAGAAGGAAGCTAGTTCGTACAAATCCCAGCATTGAAGAAAAACGATTTCAACCTTGGTGATAGAAAGAACTACGCGATGCTCACGCCTCATGTATATTTGATGAATACGACTAGGAAGAAGCCTTGCATCATTTCCTAGCCTTGGATAAAGGAGCTTTTACAGTCCATGATACTCAACTTGATGAAGATACCTCACTTTGGCCGACATCAGGAGATTAACGCTTGCGTTAAAATCCTCTTGTCGTGCTATCATGGAGGATATCTGTGGGTCGACAGGTGCATTACTATGGATACGACACCCACCTGATCACAGAACTGAGCATGTAGGGACCCTACCCTCAACAGTTCTACCCAGGGAAGACCTCAAATATCTCCTTGGCATAGCGCATTAAGGAGGCATATGACAAAGTTGAGAAGGGAAAGTGAGGCTATAAGGTATCCTCCATCCAGGATGGTGGAGTGTGCCTATCTTGTCAGCTAATAGCTGGCAAGTGCATCAGAAAGAACTGCCCCACACAGGTCACTAGGTTCGTGGTGATCCTCACAGAGAAATACGTGGAGGGAATGAAAATGAATTCGGAGAGCTACCTTGTCAACGAGCTTGGGAAAGGCTTCCGCGAAGTGTAGAATGAAGGATATGAGTTCCATTTCAGCTAGTTGTTTGTGTTGATCACATTTGTCACTTGGAAAATGTTGGAAGGAGCTTCCTTCTCAGAGATTAAACCTTTGGAGCCATTGGTCATGAAGGGGAAGAAAGAGAAAATCAAGGAGAAGGCGAGGCTACACTGCTGAAGGACCCCCCTTCTGAGACAGAAACATCGAAGAAGAGGAAGGTTTCTTCGTAGAAACCTTCAGCAAGAAAGAAGACCCACGCTAGTAATCCCTAGCTAGAGGCTACGCTCATAGAGAATGATATTGGTCTAGTCCGTGGAGCGATAGAGGATGGGTCCAAAGACCTCTTACAAATATATGGAGCAAAGTAGGAAGATCTATACGAGAAGGTTGATAAGGAGTTGAAGGAGATACAGGAAGCTATTTTCTTAGTCTGTACAGTATCCACTACGCCTTCCTCATCAGAGACTGCAGAGTTGGGGGATGAACCAGCCCGTATTCGAAGATTGGCATATGCAACAGAGGATCGACTTCAGCAAGTCCGAGAAGAGAAGGAACAAGCTATAGAAGCCTTGAATAAATAAAGAGAGGAGATCTTGGAGCAACTACGAGTTGCGTAGTACTATGCAATTTCTTATGAGAACGAGAGGGAGGAGTTTCAGGTGATGCTCGAATGAGACAAAGTGAAGATACAAAAGGAAAAGGACCAACTTCTCGTAGAGAAGACTATAGTCAAGGAAGTGGTGAGCATAACACTTTTCTCTATTCCAGGTGTGGCACATGGGGAATATGAGGAAGTTTAGGCTCAAGTGATGAATCTCGCTAAGGCCATCCAATGGCTTCAAGCAAGGGTAACCGAGTTGGAAATCCAAGCAATTTCGAGCACTCTACAGAAAGTATTCGATCAGAGGGAGGAAGCCACTAAGAGAACAGTGGAAAGGATCAAATTCCTCACCTCAGAATGCAAGAAGCTAAGAGACAGAAGTGCACAGACCTACGAATGCCTCACAAAAGACCCATATCTTATGAAGTTGGAAGCGCAACTACAGGAGGTGTAGAAATAGGCACTGATAGTCCAAGCATAGATGAATTCACTCACTGCAGTTGAGAGAATGAATAGATCATAAGAACAATGCATGGTCCAACAATATATTACTGCCATCTAGGGCAGAGTCATGGAGGTCACACAGAGGCTACAACCGGTGCAACAGAAAGCCTACACAGTGTTTGAAGAGATCGAAGGATAGGGTGTGTAGCTAGACCAAGTGGTTGTGACAATGGAACAATGTCTGCAAGGGCCTGTCACAGAGAAAATGATCCAAGAGTTCACCGAGTAGGAAGCTCAGGTGAAGCAACAAGTCAAGGAAGCTTAAGCTAAGATCAAGTCCTTCGAAGCAACGTTACCTAGATCTGAGTGACTTAGGATGAGTCACATGTGAGCATTGGGGGCATGTTGGCCCTAGACCAAGTTTGAGGAAACATTGGTTAGGTTTGACCACTTTTTGGACTTCGACAGGTTGGTCGAAGATGGAGTTCCCAGGAAGATCTGAGATCGCGGGATCTCACTTGTTTTATGAACCCATCAAGTGGTTCATTAGGGTTTATGTAATGGGTTATGGGATGTCGACCCATGGGTTTAACCATGATTACACCTTTTTGTAAGGAATTCAAAAGTATAAATAAGAAAAGATTGTAAGGTAGAAATAGCTAAGTAAGTAGGAAGTAGCTAAGTGCAAGAAGTAGTGTCTAGCTAAGAGCAAGAGGCAAGTAGTTATGATTTTCTTTGTGAAAAAGACTGTGTATTTAAGGACCTGTGCTTAATAGAGGAGTTGTCTTTGTGCCTTGACCTGATTTTGGGAAGGTGGATCCAGTGCGTAGTGCACAGATCACCTGTCTGGTGCGAAGCTTGGCTCTATGGCTTAGTGTACATGAGCAGATGAATGTAAGAGATAGAAGCATAATAAAGAAGAAGAAGTAGTTGGTGGACACAGCCCCACACTGGGGTGAACCACATATATCATATGTTGATGGTTTGATTTGTGTTATGATGTTTATGTTGTAGATATTCTTAGTGCATTGATTATTCTGAATGATAGATAGATCTATGAATGCTTAGTGATTTGCCTATGTTGAATGTGTTATATATAACTTCTGATGCTAAGTGCGATGTATATTTTTTCATTGTTACTGCGTCGATCTATACTTAGGGTTTGATCTACGATGTGATTAAGGCTAATGAATTAATGTATTGTTCCTAAATACTCTACGGAGAATCATAATCGTAGATATGTGTCCCAACTTGGTTACAGAAACTTGAGTCCTGTAACCCCCCCTACCTCTACCTTGGGTGAGACTTCATCTGCTTCGTAGGTGTTGCTGAAAGGGTTGGTAGTTAGGGTTTTGTTGGTGCATTGTTGAAGAATTGAACCCTGGGTCTGCCCCTGTGCCAACATTTTCCTATGGTGTTGGACATATTACACACTCACCTAGATAATGATTTTCCTAAGGTTGATAGTCCAATGTTGACGATGCATCGATATATGAGAATATTCTCTCCTAAGAATATTCCCCTAATTTTCTCCTACAAAATAGGGTTCCTTCCCTCTTTAGTTCAAAGTTAGTTACACCTTAGTGGAGCTAACTCATGCATGACAACCTCGATTTTATCACCAACAATTGCATGTTCACCTTGATTTTATAACCAACAATTGCATTTTCACCTTAGTTCCATCAACATGAGTGAGAATATCTCATGCATGTGGCCTAGAGGGATAATATCTTGTGATTTCATGTGTTTCTCTCAATTCCACAGATGTGATTTAGTTAATTGATGATTTCACGGACTAGTTAATTAGGACTAGGTGGTAAATTACTTCAGTTTTTGTTAGTGAGTGTCTAGATATCTCTAGATCACTATTATGGTGCATTCACTTAGACATGTAGAGTATATCATGTGTATTTTACCATTTTAAACAATAGTTAATACAATTCATTTTTTTTCTCTCCTTTCTTCTCTCTCTTGCAAGTTTGTGTGACTTTTCTACTACCTATGTTCGTTGTGAAAACTTCACATGGTATCGAAGCTTTCTGTTAGGGACCTAACCTCCCTAACCCCTCACATAGGTAGAATAATATAATTCCATGTAATAAATACCAATACTAATAAGGCCTAGCAATAAGGAAGAATAAGTCAAATGTAAGAAGATGTAATAGAAGCTTCTGCTTCTAGAAGGATCTTCCTCTAGATTGTTCTTTGGGATAAATAGATTTAGTATAAATAGGAGTAGAGGGTATGAGAAATATTTTCTTGGATATTATTGTAATAGAGCTCTGCTCTACTAGAGGTTTCCCCCTCGAAGATGCAAGTGAACATTGTTATCAATAATCAAAGTGCTCTTTTTGGTGTTATTCTGGAATTATTTTGGTATTGTTCTAGTTATATAATTGTTTCTCTGCCATTTATAGATAAAATATTTATGTTATGAATACTATTTTATATCTGGAATACTACAAGTGGTATTAGAACACCTTCCTCGACATAAAATTGTGGGTTAATTTTTTTCAGGGTAGAGACATATTCCAACGTCTTAAAGCTACATAGATCTATTGTTACGTTCATAAACCCATGGTCGGGGAGTCATACATGAAGGAAATACAAGTGGTAGTTAAGTGCACATCTGTTGGCCACCCTTGTAACCCATGTTGGTACCCCTTCGAGTGGTAGCACATCAGACAACAACTGTATATGGATTGACCTAGATCTCCTAAATCCATCCATAGATAAACCGATCGACTGCGTGACTATTATAGTTCCACCGAGAAAAACACTCAGGAATATACTCTCTAGTACCTGGGTAGTCGGGTAGTACAGATAAGGGCATGATCTAGCCTCCTTAGTTGGTTCCCTGAGATATTGGGTCGAGTAATACTGTTGGACCCTGCACATATATTATAGATCTATAGCACAAGGAAAACCCTTGTATCCTAAATATCCTACCCCTGGGGATGAAAATAAAAAAAAATAGAACAAACAAGATCTATTTCTGCGCAATTGTTCCTTATGCATTCTAGTTGTGAAATTACTATACATTTATTCTTGTTAAACATTTGGTCATTTCGTCAGTGTAGTATTATTCAGGTCGGAGTAGAGTATAGTGATCCCTCCAACACATTTATTTGGGACCTATCCCACTGGGTTCTTTCCCCGATTGCAGTGATACCTATCATTTATAACACATTTTTTTTGTGGACCTGACCCTTCTAAGACACCCTTATTTGGCTCTTATCCCTTTCGATCCCCCTTTTCTCCCTGGTCGTAGTGGTACCTATCATTTGACACCCTTCTTCTCTATGGTCCCACTCACCCCTCCAGACCCCTTAAGTTTCCCCTATACCATTTTCCTACTCATTTGTCCAAATGACTACTGCATGAGCCCAAGAACTCAATACCTTGATTCTTGACACCCACCAGAACCAGGAAGTTATCAAGACTATCAATGCCAACCTTAGCTCAATCAATTCAGATATTGATATCCTCAAGGAACAATGTTTCCACATAAAATACTTCAAATACGTCAAAGAAAAATTCATGGGCCATTCCCGTAACCCTTCTGCTTATGAACAACCATCTTATTAGTATGACCATGACTCTTCCCATTAACAAGGTCCTCATACTACCCACTTTTCCCGAGACCTCTTCCCTCCTAGTATTGAGGTGAAAAAATTTGATGGATCAGATCTTATTGGCTGGGTCACCCAAATGGAACATTTATTATCTTTGCATGGAAATACTGATGATTTATCCAAGCTTCGTTATGGTGTCCGAAATCTAGATCTAGAATGATGGAAATGGTCAGAATGGAGAAAAAAAACACGCCAAGGGTGTGTTGCTTGGACATAGTTTGTGGCCAAACGTTATGACCTATTTGACTATAACACTCACCATTTAGGTCGGTTGACCAAGTTAAAGTAGTTTGGGACAGTGGAAGACTTTATTTTCACATTTGATCACTTGGATTTTAGAACAAAGGGCATGTTAGATTCTTTCTTTAGGGAATTCTTTATCAGTGGCCTCAAAGATGAAATTCGTGCCCATGTTCTCATGGCATGCCCCCAGACTTTGTTGGAAGCTACTCAAGGAGCCAAGGAAGAACAACAGATTATATCCTCCCAGACCCACAAACCCTCCTTTCCTCCTCATCCTAAACCCACCAATTTTTCCCCTCTTGCAATTCCCCTCAAGATCCAGAAATTAACCAGGGTTGAAATGGTTGAACATCAACTCAAGGGTCTTTGTTATAATTGTGAAGAAAAATATTTTCTTGGGAACAAGTGTAAGGAACAAAAGTATTTTATGGATGTGACTGAGGATATTTCTGGAGAAGATTTTGTTTTTCCTCCTACGGAGGAACTACCACCGCCATATGACCTCACCCCACTCTCTGATCCACCAGACGTTGACCTGGTGATTTCACTTAATTCCCTCACTAGTTTCTCTACTCACTGGACTCTAAAATTAATTGGTTACATCAAAAATAGGAAATTCATCATCCTTGTGGACAATGGTACCACCCATAAATATATTCATCGTTTCATTGCCCAAGAAGTCAATTGTTACATCTGTGCCGTCAATAATTTTCAAATCATGATTTCCAATGGTGGTTCCACGAAATGTGGGGGATGAAGTGAAATTTTGCACCTCCAAATTGATTAGTATCACCTGAAATCCCATATGTTGAATATAAACAAGGGTGTTTGTGACATTATTCTCGGTGTCGAATGGTTACGCACTCTAGGCCCCATTATCATGGATTTTAAGGACTTAACCATGCAATTCCAATAGGAGGGACAAAAATATAAGTTCGAAGGCATCAAAATAGGCTCCCCTTAGATCAATATTTCCCATCGCATGGAAATTCTCCTCAAAAAATGTCATTCGAGAATTATCACCCAAATCCACTCCATTCATGTTGTTGAGACACCTTCTATGCATCTTGATCTCCAATCTATCCTCTCCCGCCACCAAGTTGTTTT
This sequence comes from Picea mariana, assembly GCA_032191745.1. NCBI lineage: Eukaryota > Viridiplantae > Streptophyta > Pinopsida > Pinales > Pinaceae > Picea > Picea mariana. The sequence continues at coordinate 126,228 of JASDQU011401589.1, read as the reverse complement.
TACCACACCCAAAGAAATTACCACTTCCCATGGATTCCATGATCATTCCATCCCTCTCATCTTGGGAAGTCTTCCTCCCAATGTTCATCCTTATCGTCATCCCTTTTCCCATAAGAATGAAATTGAGAAAATTGTTCATGAATTACTAGAAGCTGGTGTTATTTGTCCTAGTACTATCCCCTATACTTCCCCTATGGTTATGGTACTCAAAAATAAGGTACTTGGCTCATGTGTCCTGATTTCCGCACCCTCAACAAACTCACAATCAAAGAAAAATTCCGCAGTCCTGTCATTAATGACCTATTGGATGAATTGAGTGGTGCTCATTACTTCACCAAATTGGATCTATGTTCTAGCTACCACCAGATCCATATGAAAGAAGAAGAAATTCCAAAGACTGTATTTCGCACACATGAGGGTCATTATGAATTCTTGGTAATTCCCTTTGGATTGTGTAATGCTCCTTCCACTTTCCAAAGTCTTATGAATCATGTATTCAGTCCTTTTCTCTGTCATTTTGTCTTAGTTTTCTTTGATGATATTCTCATCTATAGTAAAACTTGGCGATCCCATCTCTCCCATGTGAATGAAGTTCTCCATCTACTCTCTAAGTACCAACTTTTCCTCAAACAATATAAATGTGTCTTTGGTGCCTCAGAAGTGTAATACCTGGGCCATATTGTCGGCAAGGATGGTGTTCGAGCGGATCCTAATAAAATTTAATATATGCAAGATTGGCCTCACCCTAAAAATCTTAAGATCTTGCGTGGTTTTCTGGGTTTAACGAGATATTATAGGAAGTTTGTTCGAGATTATGGAAATATTGCAGCTCCTCTCACTTCACTCCTTAAAAAGAATGCTTTCACTTGAACTTCAGATGTGGATCATACCTTCCAAGCCTTAAAATATGCTATGTGCTCAAGCCATGTCCTCTCCCTCCTAGACTTCACAAAGACATTTTTATTGGAACGTGATACTTCTGGGAAAGGAATTAGAGTCGTCCTCATGCAGGATGGTAGGCCCTTGGCCTTCACTATAAAATAACTTTCAGAGAAAAATTTGGGCCAATCCATTTATGAAAAAGAAATTATAGCTATTTTGCATGTTGTGGATCTATAGAATCCTTATTTGTTGGGTCGGTGATTCCAAAACAAAATTGATCATCAGAGTCTCAAGTATTTTCTAAAACAACGAATTTCATCCCTGACATGACAAAAATGGGTGACCAAGTTATTTGGCTATGATTATGAGATCATTACAAGGGAAAGGAAAATGTAGTGGTTGATTCTCTTTCCTAGAAATATGAAGAAGACGGATCCCTTTTATCCCTCTCCTTCATTGTACCATATTGGCTCCAAGATTTTCGTCAAGAATGGTTGCAAGACCCAAAAATTTATAGCATGCTCCACCAATTGCAACACAATTCTTCGGTTTCACTAGGGTACTCTTGGAATAATGAAGAGATTCGCTACAAGGGTCGTTTGTATTTAGGAAGGAAATCCTAACTTAAATCCACCATGTTTTCCAAACTTCATGCCTCATCCACAACCGGGCATTCAGGGTTTACCAAAACCTATGAATGGGTCAAACATTATTTTTTCTGGGAGGGTATGAAACATGACGTCCACACCTTTGTGGTCTAATGTGAGTTCTGTCAATGCAAAAAGGGTGGAATTGTCAAAGATCCGGGCACACTCCAACCACTTCTGATTAATCCTTCTATTTGGAGAGATGTTTCTATGGATTTCATTGTAGGATTATTTAAATTGGGAAATAATTCAGTCATCATGGTGGTCATAGATTGTATCTCCAAATATGCTCATTTTTTTTCTCTTCAACACCCATTCATATCTGCCACAGTGGCTCAAATATTCATGGATAATATATTCAAGATTCATGGAATGTCTAATTCTATTGTCTCTGATAGAGACCCCACTTTCACCACCAATTTTTGGAAATCATTGCTCAAGCTATAGGGCAGCACCCAATTGAATCTCAACACTGCCTATCACCCCCAGACGGATGGCTAGACTGAAGTTGTCAACAAATGTTTGGAAACACATTTGAGGTGTTTTGCATCTGAGCGAAAAAATAGGTAAGTTGAATGGTTACCCGTAGTTGAATGGTGGTACGAAAAATCTTACCATACAACTACTCGCATGAATCCTTTTGAAGCAGTCTATGGCTAAAATACCCCATCTGTTCTTTCCTATATGTCAGGGGTCTTGAAGGTTCAAGAGGTTGAAAAAAATATTACATTCTGTGAGGATAATCTTTGTGCCCTGAAATACAATTTGGTCATGGCTCAAAACCGCACGAAGCAACAGGAAGATCAAGATCGTTCCGAACGCCATTTTGTTGAAGGGGACTAGGTATTTCTTTGAATACAACCTTATAAGAAGACTTCACTCAAATATAAACACTGTGAGAAACTTGCACCCAAATTTTGTGGTCCTTATACAATGCTCAAGCATGTGGGATCGGTGGCCTATCAGTTAGCTCTACCTAGTCAGTAGAAGCCCCATCCCATTTTTCATGTTTCCTACTTAAATAAGGTTATTGAAACTAATTTACAAACTCAAACTAGTCTCCCTAATTTGGATGAAGAAGGTTCCATATGGTTTCAACCACAAGAATTCTTGGCCCAACGAGAGTGTCATATTTGTCAACACACTATCCAAGAAGTGTTAGTCCAATGGTAAGATAAACCTCCAGAATATGCCACCTGGGAGCCGACCGCCATTCTAGAACAATTCCCTCATCTGAATCCTTGAGGACAAGGTTGTTCCTCAAGGGGGAGGGCATGTTAGGGACCTAACCTCCCGAACCCCTCACGTAGGTAGAATACTATAATTCCATGTAATAAAGGCCAATATTAATAAGGCCTAACAATAAGGAAGAATAAGTCAAATGTAAGAACACCTAATAGAAGCTTCCTCTTTTAGACAAGTCTTTCTCTAGATTGTTCTTTTCGATAGATATATTTAGTATAAATAGGAGTAGAGGGTATGCAAAATTGTGTCTTGGATATTATTGTAATAGAGATCTACTCTGCTAGAGTTTTCCCCCTGGAAGAGGCAAGTGAACATTGCTATTGGTAATAAAAGTTCTCTTTTTGGTGTTATTCTGGTAATTATTCTGGTATTGTTCTGGTTATATCATTGTTTCTCTATCATTTCTAGCTAAAATATTTATGTTTTGCATACTATTTTATATTTGGAATACTACACTTTGATTGCTAGGATAAAAAACATAATAATTTTTATTTGTAGGTACATGAGGAAGATACAGTCAAATAGAATGGAGTTTTCACTGGAAATTATTCTTACGCTGCAAAAATATTTGGAATGGAATCCAAAGATTCTACTTCTTCTCAAAAGTAGAGGCTTATATCAAATAACCATGGAAACAAAAGCAAAGTATGATTCCACCAATGAGAAAAATGATTTTCTCAACGAACAAGACATGGATCTTGGAATTATTTGCATTTCTATTTGTCCTAAACTACAATATCATGTAGAGGAGGAAACACTCTCAACTATGGATGAAGTGTGGATTGGATTGGATGTTCTATTCAGGGATAAGGAAGATTGTGAAGATTGCATGCATAAGGTTAACAAGATAGACCCATTAGAAAATACAATAGGAAGATCAAGCCTCTTAGAATGAAGAGACTTCTACATATGAGATAGATGCAGAAAAATTTTCATGTGCCATGCATGCATCCTAGGAGAAACATGTAGAGACTCCCATGTATGCATCTCAGGAGCCACACACACAAATTTCTGCATGTGCCATGTGTTATAAAAATAGGACCGCGGAGCAATAAAATAAAACAAATGCAGAAACAAAAAACACAAAAGACACACAATACAAGAGAGACACAGATTTACGTGGTTCACCCAGTGTGGGCTACGTCCACCAGAGAAATTGCCAGGTCCTTCCTTTATTATTATCCAGCGAAATGAAG
>JASDQU011401589.1:107846-122158 GCA_032191745.1 Picea mariana | reverse complement strand
GTACATACTTCTGGGGTGTAAATACTTCATGGGGTATAAACACGGCTGAAAGCAAGGACCTCTGCATCAAGAAGATAATCAGGCTCCACAACCAACACCATGCATGTATCTCAGAAGCCAAAAAGGGGGTGACACACTTTAGATTCAATTTTGACACTTTAGTAGCAGAATTTATAGAAACAAATTGTATATTTGAATTCCTTTAGGAAAAATACCCAATTTTAAAAAACAAATCATCAAAAAAATGGTTTGGGAAGTGATGTTATGAGCATTTTAAAATTAACAAAATTTTCATGTTTTTTCTAGAAACAGTCGTACAATTTGAAAATTTTCATCCAAACTTCACATAGTATGGGATTTGGATCTTCTTATTTAAAATAAGATAAAGTGGATATGTGTGGACATCTCACTGATGCATGTAATTATTCATATCCATACAGACATCTACATCTTCAACAAAATATTCACCGAGCATAAACTTACACATTTGCAAGGTCTCCTTGGAGTGAAGGACGTAGCTGCTTAGCAACTACCTTTTGTTCCTTATTCATTTTTTATGCATTGTACTTTGAGGAGGGGTTTTCCCATGAGTTTTTCCCTCTTTCCTCTATTATTTTAGTGTTTCAATCTTATATGCATCATACAATGGGTACTTTACATGGCCTTGGTTGTTGAGACCCATTCCTCTTATACACCTTAGTAGTGTTCAAGGGGTTGTGTTAGAGATATTACATACTCACCTAGGTAATGATTTTCCTAAGATTGATAGTCCAATGTTGAGGATGCTTTAATAGATGAGAAAATTATCTCCCAAGAATATTCCCCTACAAATTAAAGAACCTCCCACGAAATAGGGTGCCTTGATTCTTCTGTTTAGAGTCAGTTACACCTCAGTCAGACAAGTGGAGGTCACTCATGCATGGAAACCTTAATTTCATCACCATCACTTGCATGTTCACCATTATTTCCTCATTGGGAGTGCATATATCTCATGCATGTGGCCAAGCGTGAGCATATCTTGTGATTACATGTGTTTCTATGACTTTTACACATGTGACTAAGTTAATTGATGATTGCATTGACCAATTAACTAGGACTTGGTGGCATGTTACTTCAATTTATGTCAGTGAGTGTCTAGATCCCTATAGATCACTACTATGGTGCATTCACTTAGCCATGTAGAGTATATCATGTGTATTTTACCATTTTACTCAATAGTTAATGCAATTCATTATTTTTCTCTCCCCTCTTGTCTCTCTTGCAATTTTGTTTGACTTTTCTACTAGCTAGGTTCATTATGAAAACTTCACATATGGTTGCCCTTAAATGAGTATGGTTGACCAAGGTAGACCATGATCAACTATGAAAGACCATGTTGAGCATCAATGAATATAATAAAGGTATAATTTACCTCTTTACCATGGTTAACTATGGTAGGCCATGATCAATTATGGGAGACCATGTTGACCATGGGTGACTATGTATAACCATGGTTGACTATGATTGACCTAGGGTGACCATATTTGACTATGTTTTATTATGGGTTACCATGTTTGAATATCTTTGACCATGTATTACTAGGTTAACTATCTTAGAGCATGGATGGCCATGGTTGACCATGTTTGACCATGTTAACTATGGTTGACCATGTAGAATATGAATGACCACATTTGACCATGGTTTTCTATGGTTTCCCATGAAAGGTTACAGTCCACTATGGTTTACCATGGTTGACAACATTTGACAATGGTGACCATGTTTCCCATGTTGACCATGGTTGAATATGGTTGACCAAGGTTGAAAATGGTTTCCCATGGCTGCATATGGTTGACCATGGTTGACTATGACTGACCAGGGTAGGTCATGGTCAACTATGGAAGACCATGTTGACCATGGGTGACTATGATAAAGTTTTAATTTACCTCTTGACCAGGGTTGAGTATGGTTGACTAGGGTAGACCATGGTTGACTATCAAAGACCATGTTAACCATGGGTGACTATGATAAAGTTTTAATTTACCTCTTAACCATGATTGACTATGGTTGACCATAGTCAACTATGGAGGACCATGTTTACCATGGGTGACTATGATTGACCATTGTTGACTATGTATGAAAATGGTTGCCTATGGTTGACTAGGGGTGAACATGTTTGACTATGGTTGATCATGGATCACCATGGTTGCCTATGGTTGAACATGGTTGACTATTGTTTACTATGGTTGGATTGCATCGCAATGTGACATCGGTGAAGAGTTTTTTCAATTATCATGTCAGGATATGTTTGTCACATTATGATGTAAGGTTATGTTTGCCACATTATAATTCTTAGTTATGTTTAACACATTGCGACATTGAGTTATGTTCTTCACATTGAAATGTCAGGTTATGGTTGTCAAATTGCAACATCAGGTTTTGTTCAACATATTATGATGTTGGGAGAGGAATTTTGGAACCATTTTTTGGAAACTATGCAGAAGTGTGTGTATAAGAAGGAAGGAAGTTCGTGCATTTTTAGGATCAGTGTGCATGAAAGAAGGAAAATTGTTAGTCATTTTGGTCCTTTTGAATAGGCTAATCCCTAATGTAAAGGTATAAATGTTTAAGGGATTTTGGGTATAAGGTAGATTGTGTGATGTAGTTAAGAATTAGAAGTTGAGCATGAGTTGAACATGAGTGGAGAGCTAAGTGTGCACTGTATGTGAAAACAACAGGGAAATTTTTTGGTATAACTGAGATATCATGAGTGCAGTGTGTAGATATTGTAAGGAATGATTTTGGATAATAATATAAGAAGCTGATCATTTTGGGCGTAGCCCATATTGGGTGAACCATGTTAAAATATCATGTCTCTGTGTTATGATGTGATGTGTTTGTTTACTATTTTGTTTATTGTGTGCATATAATGTATGTTTAGTTAATATGAATCCATTAATTGTTCTGATGATTTTGTGCACATGATGTATGGTATAATGAATAAATGTTAAGGATAATGGTTATGATGAATTCATCCCAACCCTTCAGGACTACAGGAACCATGTTTCTGCATTCATGAAGGGATGAGAGGCATTCATATTAACCATTTTCCTTAAAATTTATTAATTATATCATTCATCATGTTCGTAGAATCATCAGAACAAATAACTGTTTCATATTAACCAAACATGCATTATATGCACAGAATAAACAAAATAGTAAACAAACACATCACAACATAACACATACACACCATATTTTAACGTGGTTCACCCAATATTAGATACGTCCGCAAAAATTGGCTTCTTATATTATTATTTAGAATCATTCCTTACAATAAATGCACATTGTTCTCCTGATATCTCAGTTATACGCCAAAATGTATGTGTCGAGTCGTGCATATAGTGCACACTTAGCTCTCCACTCATTTTCAACTCATGCTAAAATTCTAATGCTTAGGTACATCACACACTCTACATTCTAACCAAAAACCATTATATATTTATACCTTTACATTAGAGCTTAGCTTGTTTCAAAGGACCAAAATTCCTAATGACTTTCCTTCTTTCACACATGTTGATTCTGAAAATACACTAAATTCCTTATTTCTTTTGTGCGCGCTCTTGCATAGTTTTCCAACAATGGACATCCCAAAATTGTTGTCCCAACAAGCCCCCAATGCTCACCTATGGCTCATCCCAAGCCACTTAATTTTGATGTTGCGCTCCCTTCAGTGTTGCAATGATCTTCTCAAAACTCTCGCTTTCAGTTGTGATCTTTTCTTTTTCTTTTACTTCTTGCGCCACAATCTCATCTTCCACTTATTCAGTAATAGGGTTCTTCAACTTCTCGACATTGTCTTATGCTGCTTGCTTCACTATGCTCTACACTGCCACAAGTTCTTTTGTCACTCTAAAGGCTTCCTCCTATAGTGGCTCTAGCTTCTGCGCAAGGGTTTGTTGTTCTGATCTGATTTTTTTATTTTCTGGTTCAACTACCTATTCTCAATAATTGCAGTCATTTTCTCTCTAGGTGGAAAAGTATTCAATATATATTTTATCTTCTATGCCTTCTCCTATGCACTTTGTAGCCTTTGTTCCAATACTTGTATCTTTGCATTGTCCAGCAAGTTATTCCATACTTGTGTGCTTTATTCATACAAATTCACACATTCTTCATCTAAACTCTTAATTCTCTTTACTGGCATCGCAATTATCTTCTCCCTTTTATCTCTTTCTTCAAGTGGAGTACTTGAAATAATGCACGCTTCCAAGTATACAATCTTTGTGCATAAGCCATGAATAGATTCAGTGATATTTGTAACTTGCTCTTCTAATGGAGTATCTACTTCCATTGATATCTCCAGAAAGTTTCTATATACTACCTGCACTGTGTTTTTCAACCTTCTTTTTCTTTGTTCAACCTTGTTCCGCTCCAATACTACCTTACTGTACTATACTTGTAAGGCATCATTATCTATAGTTACTTTAGCCAAATCCATTTATGTCGACTTTGTGCACAAATGAATTTCCTATGTTACGCTTGATTTCAAACTGTGTAATACATTCATAGGTATTTGTGATAACACTAAGTCAATATGAATTAATTCATGCACTTGTACATGTGTCTTTGTCGATGGGAATTGTAATGCTCCTACTGATATCTTCATTACTCTACAATTTTTATATGATAATGGTTATGCCTATGTCATTTTTGTTTTACTCTCAGTCTATTTTTCCTCTCTTGTTCTGACTGGCACCACCTTGGTTTCCTCCAAAAGTTGGATTAGTGTCGCAATTTGTTCTTGCATAGTCATATGCATCTCCTCCTATTTCTGTGCAACTCACTGAAACAATTTTTCCATTACTTCCTTCACTTGATCTATAATTTTCTCTAATTCCTTAGTTAAATCCGAGATCATGACTTTCTTGAATCCTTTCCTCTTATTATGCTTGTGTGTTGATTTTTCCTTCGAATTTTCTTTCCTCTTTTCTCCGACGGGCGGTGGGATTTCTTGAAGGTCACCTTCACCATTCCCTTGTTCCTGTTATTCTTCTTCTTTATCCTTTTCTCATTCTTGTGTCTCCTTATTTGGTGTTTCTATATCCTTCTGCATTGTTTTTTTATTTGGGATTCTCCACTCTTCATCGAAGTCATTTACAATTTGGCTGATTTGTTGTTGTCACTCTGTAATGCGTCGACAACCTTTGTTGATCCAGATACTTCTTTTCCTGAATATACATATGGTGCTACCTTGCCTTAAATAACTCAATGTACTTATATGCTTCAAATATATATGGTTGAATGCATGACATGTTTTCAATGCATTGACAAATAGTCTCCTTATAGACATAAAAGGTTATGTTATTGTCCAACTATTTGTCCTTATGCATGGTATGCCACAATAAGATATATATATCGTTTCCAAGAATGGTTTCTGCATTCCATCCAGGAACTGCATATCTCCTAGCTCCCTCCATGTAGTCAATGCTATCAAAATTAATAACCACACATAATGGAACTTTGTGCCCTTTTCTTGTGCCTCCTCGCAGTCCATTAAAAATTGATTCACGAGAAATGTTGACCAATTGATTATCACTCTTTCTATGCATTTCTCCACTGCTTCTATGACTCCTTTTGGCACTTGGTCCTTATGACATTTTCTCAGTAGCTTGCAGGGAAATACCTATGTTGAAAACCTTAGTGTATCATCATTGATACTCACAACGTCTAGTGGTTGTATCATCTTTTAAACAATTTATTCATAACTTCCTAGAAGTATATTTGGATGATTGGACAATGTTTAGTTTGTTGAAATACCATGTTGAAACTCATCATTTGATGTTGGACATATGTAGAAAATTATATATTTCTTTGAACTTGAAGAAGTGCATTTGTTCCTACTGTTTGGTATCTTGTTGGGTCCTGTAGTATGTAAACAAGGACTTTTTGTTGATCCTGCAAATATTTTTGTGATTGTTGATTTTCCACCACCTACTTTAGTACGACGACTGAGACTGACATTGGGTCATACATGGTACTATAGAAATTTTATTAAGGAATATGCACAGATCACAACCCTGTTGGAAACATTGTTGAAGAAGGAGGTTAAGTTTAAGTGGAACAAGGAATGTCAACAAATTTTGGACACCTTGAAGTAGAAACTGGCTACCATGTCGATTCTAGTATTTCCATATTGGAAGAAGGAATTTCATGTCCATATAGATGTATCATCTATAACGTTAGGCACAGTTCTAGATTAGCTAGGAGAAGGAAGTTTGGACCATCCCATTGAATCTTCTAGCAGGAAGTTGTCGACTATTGAAGAAAATTATACTACTACAGAGCGTGAAGGACTAGCAATGGTTTATGCACTACAAAATTTTAGACATTATCTACTAGGATCATATATTAATATGTATACAGATCATTCTTCAATAAGATACTTAGTCAATAAGTTAGTGTTGGGGGGGAAGATATGTAGACGACTATTACTATTTTAGGAGGATGACTTTGAAGTGATTGTGAAACCAAGGAAATTGAACTTAGGACCTGATCATTTGTCACACATACTAAAAGGAGAAGATGCAGGAAATTTAGATGACAATATACTAGACGTGCACTTGTTCATAGTACAAATGGTCGATTATTACATTGTAGATATTGTCGAGTTCCTGAGAACAGGAGTATCCCCACATGATTTTACAACAATGCAGAAGAAACAATTAGTAGTAAAGGCATCAGACTATCATCTTATGGCAGGGAATTTGTACAAGTTAGGAACATATGTTATTCTTTGATGATGTGTATTGGAGCATGAAATACATATGATATTATCTGAGGCACATGAAGGAGTTGCGGGGGGCCACTATGCAGGGAACATGACAACTCAAAATATTTTGTGTGCAAGACTTTGGTGGCCCACCCTTCATAAAGATGCTAATGAGTTATGTCAGACATGTGGTGTTTGTCAGAGAGTTGTAAAGACATCCTGAAGAGACGAGATGCTTTTAGTAACACAAGTTACATTGCAGGATTTTGATAAATGGGAAGTCCATTTCATTGGACCGATCAACCCACTGGAAAAAAGGTCAGGAGTGAGATATATAATCACTACATGAATTATTTGACCTGATGGTATGAAGAAGAACCTATCAGATATCGTGGCACAAAGATTGCTACATGATTTATTTAATCCATGTTGTTACAAGTTTTGGATGTCCGATAATCCTTTTGAGTGATCAGGGAACACATTTATTGAATAGAACAATTGTTGATTTGACAGAGGAATTTTAGATTCAGCACTAGAAGAGCACACTTTATCATCCTTAGGTGAATGGAACAGTGGAAAAATTCAACAATATTCTGGATCATGCATTGAAAAAGATATGTAATGTAAATCAAGATGATTGGGAACTGAGGATTCCTACAGTATTATGGGAAAATCGGACTACATGTAAGAAGTTGACAGGGCATACACTATTTCAATTAGTATATGTCTAGGAAACAATTATACCCATGGAATTCATTCTGTCAAGTCTGTGCATTGTCGTGCTGACATAGCTCATTGATTCTAGCGCAATAGAGAAAAGACTGTCAAAGCTATTATAACTTGAGGAAGACCATTTTGTCGTAGAATTTCATCAACAAGTTCATAAAGTGCATAAAAAGGCATGGCATGATAGACATATTAAACATAAGAAGTTACAAATGGGAGACCTAGTTTTTCTCTATGACAATAAATTTTTGCAGCACCTTGAAAAGTTCCAAATGCACTGGTTGGGTCCATATGTAATAAGATTTGTGAAAGAAGAAAGTTCTATCCAATTAGAGAAATTGAATGGGGAAATCATTGAAGGGATCATAAAAGGTAGTTGGATGAAACTGTATAGGGACATTTATGCCTCCACGCACTATCCCGACCGTGCAATATGTGTACCACAATATATTTATTATAGTTTATTATAGATAAAAATAAATAAATTTCTAGTCAAAGACGAATAAGAAAATGGCGTAGAAAGGAAGAATAATGGAATTGCATGCAAAGAGGAGAAGTGAAGAACCAAGATAAATATCTGCACGAATGATGGGTAAAGAATTAAAGAGTAAACATCATGATAGGGCAGTGAGAATGTGTAGTCATAAATGAAAAGAGATGATGAAGATATTGAAAGGATGTAAAATCTAGACCATGATCCACCGAATAACGCAAATTTAATGAAAAATATGGAATGAATTGAATGTGAGTAAAATCGGATGGGACTGCAAGTTTGGGTACGAAGAGGAAGATAATACTTGGAAAAAAACTATAAAAGTAGAGCAAGGTCGATAAGAAAAGATTATTTTTGCATGCATATTCGAGAGAATAGAGAACCAGAAGAGAGACAATGTCAAACAAAGAGAGAGTCGGGTATATTGAAGAATAGATCCAAGTGTGTTGAAGGAAGAGTCAAACTATAGAGATCTATGGCACCACTAATGACATGAGATTCTACATCAAGAAAAAATAAATAACACACTAACAAGGAAGTAATTCCAGTACAAGAAGAAACCCCTGAGACATTCGATCGAGTAAACTTTCACATAACATACATTCCACGAAGAAAGACCGCAATAAAATTAGTCAAAATACAAAAAGAGGTGAAGTATGACATGGTTACACCAGTGATTCCACATGGCGTCACTGTCCATTGAGATATGTTAGGCGCAATTGGGAACTTGAGGTATTTGGACCACAACCTGATAGAGTTAAAGAAGTTTACAGAGCTAATGCCAAAAAATTATTTGCATGCAGAAATGAACCCTGGATCACTTGTAATCATAGTTGAGTCGAAGGATTGGGAGAAAATATTGTAGTGAACAAGAATACTAAATCCGTTCGACATACCCCATTTTGGCAAGAGTCCAGAGACAAACATTTGCGTCAAATTATTGCTAATTTGCATCCATGGAGGGTTCTTATGGTTGGACAAAGCGGTGTCCATTAACACCTAGTTGATCATGTGGACTGCAATATTTCCATCAATGAGTGAAGGCCCTTTACCATTGTTCACAGATAAGATGAAAGAAAAATCCTTAGTATAAGAAATGAAGGAAAAGTATGGAACTTTCAAAGGAGAGCGCGAACTAGACATCACAAGTATCAATGATGCTATAGTAAGGTTTGCGACACATGTACTAGCTTCTAAGCTACTGATAAAATGTTAGAAGGACCAAGTGCTAGAGGAAGTTATAGAAACAGTAAATAAATGTGTAGCAGGAATGATAATGAACTGGTCGTCATTTCTCGTGAATCAATTTTTAATAGACTGCAAGGAGGCACACAAGAAGGGCACATAGTTCCATTATGAGTGGTTATTAATTTTTATAGCATTAACTGCATGGAGGAAACCATAAGAGACACAATTACTGGATGGAATGCAAAAATCATTATTGGCAGTGAGATATATGCCATTGTGTCATACCGCTCATAAGAATAAACAATTGGAAAATAACATAACCTTCTACATGTATAAGGAGACTATTCAACAATTCATTGAAGACATGTCACACATTCAAATACAGATAGTTGAATCATATAACAACATTGTGTGATTTAAGGAACAAAAACACCATATGTATATTCAGGAAAAGAAGGATCCATATCAACAATGGTTTTCAACACATTACATGGTGGCAGTGAAAGAAATCATCCAATTTGTAAGCGAATGGGATACACAGTGAAGAATTCTAGAGATAGAAATAGTGTAGAAGGAGACAAAAGAACTAGAAAAGGACCAAGGGAATGGTTAAGGTGATATTCAAGAAATCCCACTACCCGTCAGAGAAAAGAGGAAAGAACATGAAGGAGAAATCAACAAAAAATCATAAGAAGAGGAAAGCCTTCAATAAAGTCACAATCTAGACTTTGACTAAGGAGGACTTAGAGGAAATTAGATATCAAGTGAAGGAAGTAATGAAAGGATCATTTCTACGAGCTGTGTATAAATATGAAGAGATGCATACAACTGTGCAGGTACAGATAGCGACACTACGCCAACTTTTGTAGGAAACCAGGGTATCACCTGTCAGAATGAGAGAGGAAGAATAGATTGAGAGTACATCCAAAACAACAAAGGAACAACCATCAACATCAAAATAACATAGAGTAGTGAAGGTATCAAAACGAGCATTAGAATTCCCATCGACATAGATGCAGGTACAAGTGCAGGCATTAAGTCATATTGACTAAGTTCTATCACATCTACCTATAAATGTATTACACAACTTGCAATCAAGTGTAACAAAAGAAATTTAGTTGCATGCAGATTCGATGTTAGTGGAGTTGGCTAAAGTAGCTATAGATAATGACGCATTATAAGAAGAGTATAGTAAGCTAGTATTGGAGCAAGACGAGGTTGGATAGAGAGAAGGAAGTTTGAAAAACGTAGTGCAGGAAGTATATAACAACTTCTTGGAGATACCAATGGAAGTAGATACTCCATTGGAAGAGAAAGTTATGAAGATCAGTGAATCTATTCAGGGATTTCAGACGAAGATTTTAGACTTGGAAGCATGCACTATACCAACTACTCCACCTGCAGAAAGAGAGAAAATGGAGAAGACAATTGCGATGAAAGTAGAGAGAATGAAGAGTTTAGATGAATAATGTACGAAGTTGTGTGAAGAAAGAGCACAAGTATGGAATCACTTGCTGGAGAATGTAGAGATAAAATCATTCGAGAAAAGGCTAGATACTACATAGGAGAAGGAACAAAAGATGAAAGATACAATGAACACTCTATCACCAAGAGAGTGGATGATTGCAATTATTGAGAACATGTAGCTGAACTAGGAGATAAACCAAATAAGAATGGAACAAAAGACTCTTACGTAGAAGATAAAGTCACTATAGGAAGAAGGCTTCATAGTGACAAAAGAACTTGTGACAATGCACGACATAGTGGTGAAAGAAACACAACATAGTGCTAAGAAGTTGAAGAACCCTATTACTGCACAGGAGACATATGATATTGTGGCACAAGAAGCGAAAGCAAAGGAAAAGATTGCAACTGAAACGACTAATTTTGAGAAGCTCATTGCAACATTGAAGGGAGTGCAATAGCAGAACTGAGTGACTCAAGACAAGCCACAAGCGAGTGTTAGGGGCCTGTTGGGATAGGCATTTTGGGACCATTTTTTAGAAACTGGGTAGGAGCAAGCACAAAAGAGGGAAGGAAGTTACCGCATTTTCAGGATCAGTGTGCGCAAAAGAAGGAAATCCATTAGGCATTTTGGTCATTTGAAATGGGATAAGCCCTAATTTAAAGGTATAAATATGTAAGGGTTTTTGGGTAGAAGGTAGAGTGTGTGATTTAGCTAAGAATCAGAAGTTGAGAATGAGTTGAACATGACTGGAGGTATAAGTGTGCACTATATGCATGAACGACACAAGAATTTTTGGGTATAAATGAGTAGCATGAGTGCAGTGTGCATTTATTATAAGGAATGATTCTGAATAATGATATAAGAAGTCAGTCATTGTGTGTTGGATCATGTTGTCATTGATGCCAATGGTTTGATTATTTGGGAGATTGTTGGATCATATGTCATTGATGTAAATGGTTTGATTGATTGATGTCATTGATTGATGTCAAGTAATTAATTGATTGATGATTGTCCTTTATGAGAATGATAGATGTTAAAGTGGAAACCAATTGATAAAGATGGATCATTGATATGATGCATAGATGAAGATAGATCAATGAGTTGTCATTGATACATGATGCATAGTTGATACATATGATGCAGTGGTGAATTGATATTGTCTTATCATGGTTGATAAGGTGCACAAATGGATGAACTCCAAAGTGGTCCCCTTATGGTGAAAGCACTCACGGGAAGACGCTTTACGGATTGAGTTATCCTAGAAGAATAGTTGGAGGACCCATGCTTGTATGTGGATTAATGAGATGAAGATCAATGAAGTTGTTGGTGAAACTATCCTAGATGGATAGTTCTTGACATGCCATTTCCGTTGGTATGTGGAATGTCACTTAACTCCTCACGGTTTGAGAGTTATGGCTCTACGAAGTTGAAGGACCCCCATATGATGGCTTGAATCCCCAAAAGGTCAAAGAAGTCAAAGTGCTTGAAAAGAAGAAATCATTATTTAAATGGTAAAGTAAAGTGATAAAATCAAGAAATATTATTTAAATGATAAAATGAAGTGACAAAATCAAGAAGGAATATTTAAATGATAAAGTATTGGAGAACTTTCTATTCATGGAAAGTGATTAACCCTAAAATAAGGAAAATAGGTTAAGTGACCTAGAAATGGGTTAAGTAACCTAAAAATGGGGCAAGTGACCTAGAAGATGAAAGTATAAAAAAGAAGCTAGGATCTCTTGTAAAAATGTACATTTGGTGAGAATCTCTTTTGTGGATCAATGGAGAGCTTCTTGTGAATATCTTTTGGAGTATTGATGGAGAGCTTCTTGTGAGAGCATCTTATTGGTGTGGATCTCTTGAGCATGATTGAAGATCTATTCCGAGGATGAGAGAGAGAGGAGGATCTCATGGACGCATCAAATTTTTGGCAATGTCGGAGATCTTGACAGCAAAATTCTCGGATTCACAAAAAACCCTATTTTTCGATGCCCACGCGGGTTGTCTATGTATAGGGTGCATGTACACGTGGGCTGGCTATGTATAGGGTGAGTGTACACGTAGGATGACTGTATATAGGGAGCGTGGAGTGGATAAAATCATGGAGATTTGTGTTTGAGATGGTGCCAAGCTCTTGGATGATGAGGCAGGTTCCAGATATGCATTCTATGGCCTCAGATCTATCACTAAGACACTGGTATGGTTACATTATTGTCTTGATGGATACTATTGTTTGATGTGTTGTGAATGCTTAGGGAATTCTTGGTATGGATTCTATGATGTGGTTCAATTTGGTTGATTTGGTTGATGGAGTGAGCAATACTCTTATGATTCAGTAGTGACATGATTGCTATGGTATACTAGTTGTTTATACATGATTGAGATAAAATTCATATTGATTTACTGTGGAGCATGAGCAAGCTATTGGAGAACTTGGATGTGTTTTGACTGGCTGTGGGTCAGTTTGGACAGTGGAAGATAGAAGAGAAAGTGATTGCAGGTTTCAGAGGATCTAAGCATGTTGCTCAGAAGCATACACTTGATGCATTATACACTGGTCATGTTCACACGTGGGCTGTACTGAGCCAGGGCACGTGCACACGTGGGATGCACTACTGACAGGTCGCGTACCTATTGACAGATGGATATCTGTTGAGGATTGTTGCCTCAACTCAGTTGGTGCTGAGGGTGTAAGTTGAGTCTTGCATTATAGAGCAAGTGCTCTTACAGAGTTGTACTCTATTCAATTGTTGCTGATAAACCCCAAGGATTGTAGTCCGTAATAAAAAGAAAATTATACATACATCTTGTGTTCTTTGTGTTCATTGTGGTGATGAATTTTTGATGATATATTGTTGATATATGTTGCTGATATGTGCTCACATCTAACTAGTTATAAATGACAACAATGGGTAATAAATAAATGGTGAATGCTAATTGATGAGTTTTTGTGCAAGAGGGAAGTTTTGGGAAAAAGAGCCCCACACTCATTAACCCCCCCTCTATAAGTGTGGTAAGTGTGTCCAACAATTGGTATCAGAGAAGGCCTTCACTACAAGCCTTAACAAGCTTGAAGGAGATCCATAGACACACAAATGGATGATGAAATACCAATCCTTGATGAGGAAAACTATTCTACTTGGAGAATAGAGATGAGAGTGTATTTGAAGACAATGGGAGCAGCTATTTGGNCTCAAAGGGAAGGAAAGAAGAATGATGCATTGGCTCTCAAGACCATTCTTAGTGGACTCTCAAGCCCTATCAAAGAGAGCACAGGACAATGCACTTCTGCCAAGGATCTATGGCTAAATCTAGAGGAGACATATCAAAGCAAGGAAGAGAAAGAAGAAATTGAAGACCACTCCATCAATTTCATCAAAGGTAAAGAATCATCAAAAAATCTTGAATGCATTATTTCTAAATGTGATTTTGAAAACATTTCAAGTGGAGATAAAGAATCAAGTGATGATGGCACAAAGGAAGATATTGAAGACATTTCAAATGAAGGCAAATAATTATGTGTTGATGTTGGAAAAAAGGAAGATCGTGAAGATATTTCAAATGAAGGTAAAGAACCCTCAAAAACCCTTGATTGCAATGATGATGATGAATTTTTCTCTACAAGTGAAGAAGAAGATCTAGAAATAGTTTGTGTAAAGTTTGATGATAATTATTCCATGAAAAGAATA
>JASDQU011401589.1:82300-107746 GCA_032191745.1 Picea mariana | reverse complement strand
GCTGATTATTTAAGAATTGCTGATACTAACGTTTCAAGCTCTAACTCAATCTACCAGCCTACAAAGGATAGAAAGAGACTTTCTGCAACTCGAACTTAAGCTAGCTCTAACTAACAAAGCCAGTTTCATCTCTCTAAGCCCATAGGATATACTATCAACCATTACTTGCCTTTGATATGTGTATTACCTTACTTTATTACAAGTTAAAACAATGCTCATTTAGAATCTAGCCTTTCTTTTAACAATGCTTTGATCTCTTTTGCATTCTAATATAAAAGTTTGAAACTTAAATTGGGATGTTTAGCATTTTATTATTAACTCCTAAATATAAATGATGTCATAAAAATTATTATCATTAATATTAATTAAATTGTAAATATAATTAAAGTATTTTATTAAAAAAAATTAATAAGTTAAACTAAAACTTATTTATTCTAAAAGTGACCCAACAAAACTTAATGTTCAATTCATAAAAACACGAAAAAGGAGAAGTCTTATAAGAGACAAAAGTTTCATTCCTTAAACAAAAATCTAATTTTAAATCCATTGATCTATATATATGATAATTTAAAAATCAATCATTTAAGGAAAAAGTTAATTCAAAATACAAAATACTTATTTTCGAAATCCAACCCTAATTCTATTTTCAACTATTTTGTTATATATTTCTTACAAAGCGACACGAACCCTTAAGCTTTGACTATACCAAATCCTTAGTAACAAAAAACATCAACTGAAACCGTAAATATACCTCGCACTACCCTCAATTTAATGATGAAAAAGGATTTTAAAAACCTTCAAATTTCTGGCTTGAAATTGTTATTGAGAATTATTTAACTCCTTCCATATAATCTAATGACCGAGCAGCATTTAATGAGGTTAAAAATTAGGCGACCAATAACAATTTGGTACGCGACAGAGATAATAATAATAATAATAATTTATTTTTTTAAGGTTACTATCAAGACACACCAAATTGGTGTATGAGATCCCCTTGTTTGTGAGACAAGGGACCCCCCTCCATCCACCGATTTGACTGGTAAAGTTTACGGAGGTATACATACCCTACCCCCCTCTGAATTTGAACTTGTGACCTCTTAAGAGGAAACACATGTTCTTAACCATTAGGCCCACTCAGACCCATTAAATGTTATGACCAATGTCAGATTTGAATTATACAAGACCTCAGATTTTAAATATCCCATGTAATATTCTTTAATGTAATATTTAATGTTTAATGGTGTTACTTTTTTGTATACAATACTACTACTAATAATATATTTTTAATGTTAAGCTAACACCAAATTGGTGTATGAGACTTCCTTCACATACTCTACTTTCTCTGGATTTGAATTTATAATCTTTTAGGAAGAAACACATGTTCTTAACTATTAGACGAAACAAAAACATAATAATCACTCCTAAACTCCAAAACCATATTTTCTGTATATCCAAATAAACAAAGGTTTAATCAATATTCCTAACTTGCAAATCATAACCGTAATACAGTCTAAATACATAAAACTAAACTAAAGATGATTGATAAAGAAAAACTAAATAATAATGATGGATAGGATGAATAAATAGAAACTAAATAATAGAAAACTTAAATAACTGATTTTATCTTCCAAATCCACCATGAAAATCAGATTTGATGCAACCCAAAAAAATCTAAACCTAACCTAAAAGATAATCCTGGGAAGTTTTGATAAAAACAGACCCTCACCGCCTTTACCATTCTTAGGTTGAATATTCAAAATGAATGACAATTGAATGGTGTTGTATAGCCTGAACCTCCTTTTCAATAATACTCTTCTAGATCTATTTATTGGGGTGGACTGTGTATCTCCATTACTTGAATCTAGTGTGAACTGTAATGCTTCAGAGCTTATTGTGAAGTTGGGAGGAACGAATTTACCAACATATCTATTGGCATTAAAAGTAAGAACAGTTTCTCTGACCAAGATGGATGCAATGGCTACAAGGATTATTGCTTGAAGGAGACCCATTAAATAAAAGACCTAATTTAAATTTAAATTAAAGACATAATTTAAATTTAAATTAAATCAGACATGTGTAAAAGGGAGACCTAATTTAAATTTAATCAAGTGCAGCAAGTTTAAAATTCTTCCATTATAGTTCACATGCATAGGATTCCACAACCATATAACTCAGAGATATAAACAAGCAAGGAAGCATATAAACCTGAGAACTATAATCCAAGCAAGAAAAGGAAGAAAATATTCCAAGCAAAGGAGTAAATGATTCTAGATATTTTAACCTCCTAGCCAAATGTAATGTACTGCTTGATCCTCAAAACAATAGTATGCATGCTGCAGTTGCAAGTATATGATTTTGTGGTATTTGAAAATACTTAAACGTGGGCACATAACAACATGAAACACAGCCAGGCATGGAAATGTGGTCATAAATAAAATAATTGAAGCCTAGTTTTTAGGCATTCCATGGACATCTGGCCAGGTTGTTGAATTCTAGATGTAAAATCAAAATTGCCAAGTGTTCAGGTGAACCCACCACATTCTTCTTCCTCAATGACAACATTGGATCCTCACATCATTGTGGGGAATTATTTAACCTAAGATTTTTTTGTTCTTAATTGGAGAGTGTAAGTGTAGAGGATCGAATGATCTTGTCATTTAGTTTTTTTTTTTTCTTCTTCTTCTTACAAAGGATCCAATGCTCTTGTCATTTAGGATAAATATGGACTTTCCAAAACAATACCACAAATATCCAATGGAATGACATCAAGCTCTACCTCATTTATAAAGTTTGCAGTGATAGAAAATCTTAGTTTACATATTTTAGTCACATGCAATTTTGCATTGTCACATATCCAACCTAAAGGATATGGTTTAGGATGAGGAGTTGTTTCCAATTTTAGTTTCTTGACAGTGTCTTCAAAAATAAGGTTTGCTTGTGAACCAATATCAAATAGAGTATCTATCTTGGTATGCTTTGAAATAACCCTTATGTGGAAAATCTCTATTCTTTCTTTTTCATCTTGAGTTTCATTGACTCTACTACTTGAAGAACTAGTACTGACAATAGAGTCCTTACTTTGAAAACCCGTGGTTGTGATCTTAGTTTCATATCGAGAATCAGATCCTAAATCATGTTTTGTAGTTGTAACAATCCTTGGTTTCCCTTTGTTGTTGAACTTTTTGGGTCTCTTTTCAGGATGAAGTTTCCAACAATGGTCTTCATCATGGCCTTTTTTTGAACAATGTTTACATGAGTTTTTTTCTCCCTAAGAATTCTTCTTTCATTTTCCTTTGAATTTCCCCTTTCCTTTGTCTCCATTATAAAATGGTTTTTTGTTGCCCTCTTGAGGAGAATTATTTCCTCTTTCTTCTAAATGAGTTGCATGTACACAAACTTCATCTAGATTTGTAGGGTTAAACATAAGAATTGTGTGTCTCAAGTATCTATGCAATCCTCCAATATATTTTAGTAAAGTTTCTTGAGAAGATAAATCTATACCCAAAACCAAAGCTCTTCTCCTAAATTATTGAGTGTAGCTTTTCACAATTTTCCCTTTAGTTTGCCTAAAGTTTTGTCAATCCATAATAATTTTCTTCATGTATGCTAATAGATAAAATTTCCTTTTAATTGCGTCAACAAAATCATTCCAAGATGATAAAACTTTACCATGTTTCTTCATGTCCTCTTGAGTTTTGGATTCCCACCAAATGAGTGTTGCACCTTCCAATCTAAGAGAAGCAAGCTGAATCTTGGTTTTATTATATTGGATTCTTTGTATCCTTCAATATACTTCAATCTGATGAATCCATTTATCCAATTTATTAACATTTACCTCTCCATTGTACATAGGAAATTCAAACTTAATATCAAGCTTAAGAAAAGGAGTTTGTGGATGAGTTTTATTATGTTCTTTTAGAGAATTTGGAGATGGTTGTGAAAGGATACAAGAAGTGGAAGATGGAGGTGGAGTGTCACCATTTCCTCCATTTTCTTTTGGAGTTGTATCACCATTATCTTCATTACCTCTTGGAGGATTTGAGCTCTCTCCTTGCAACCTTGCATTTATCTCTTCATATAAAACTGCCACCATTTCTATCATATCAAAAAAGGCTTCTCTAAAAGTTTCTTCATCATAAGTGAGGGTTTCATGACTCTCCTCATGAGCCATACTTGGTGAATGTTTCCTTACAACTTGAGGTGAATGAATTGTTCTCCTTCTTGAAAGTTGAGAACTTGGCTCCACTAACTTTGTTTCTCCTCTTGTAAGATTCAACCTTGTAAGCATCAAAAAAACACTTGAAAACAAATCAAACATTCACCATAACCTATGCTCTGATACCAACTTGATGTGAAATTGAAGGTTGTACAACATGTGAGTGAAATTTTAGGCAATGGATCAATTTGCAAGAACATCGATTTTCAATGAGTTTTGGACTTAAAATTGTAGAAATAATAGAGATAAACAACCATCAAATAACACATATAACACAACAAATGATAAAGAAGTTCACCACACATAACACAACAAATAATAAAGTTCACCCCTCTCTTGGGCTACATCTCTTGGTCCAACTTCCAATGTTCCTCTTTCATTAAGTGTTCAATATGTGAAAAAAAAATAATTTACAATGCTCAAATGACAAAAATAACAGCTCCAATGGCTCCAGAACTGTCAAAAAACCCTGTCTTAGGATTTTTCTACACCTGGTTTGGTCAAAAAATGAGAAAGTTATCTCTCCTAGAAGTTTTTCCTTTCTCCTACAACCAAAGGTTCCTCCAAAATGCACACATAATGTCAAAACCTAGCTCCTGTGCCTTCAAACCTCGCTCTGACATGATTCCCACTACGTGGGAAAAATTGTCGCACGGTTAGCATAATTCTAGCACCTAAACGGGAGCTGTCGGCCGCATGGGACATGTGTCCAGGGTAAGGGGCTAACTGCCCAAACCCGTCAGTTGGCCCTACCTTTTCCCATGCTCTTGGACATGTGGTGATGGTGTAGGGCATGTGTCCACGAGTTGGGGCTACGCCCCAACCCTTTTACCTCTGACTGAACCATAGTTTTAACTTAAATTATATTGGTGCCATTACAGGTTAAGACTCACCTGCTAGGCGGGATGGTTGTCCAGCCTACGCGCTCGTCCATCCACCCAAAGGTTTCTAGTTCGAACCCCAAACCAAAATTTGTAGGTCGGTGGGGTGCCACGTGACAACCCTTGGTTGGGCCACATGGCACCCTACCATTGGCCCAACTCAACTACCAAATGCCCAAACAATTGTCGAGTCACCTGCCACATGTTGACCATCCATTGGTCCATGTCATCACACAATCATGCCACCTACCTAGTCACCTGCCCGGTCAACCCTGCCACGTTTCCTTGCCACATCATGTGTACGACTGTATGTACTGTATGGACTGCACAATCAACAAAATTTTCCCTATTTGGAAAAACGAAAATAACACCATAACTTTGTCATACGGAATCCGTTTGAGCCCATTCAAGTTGTGATGGGATCATGAGGATGAGATATACACAATGAGTCCATTTTCGAGAAATTTCGAACACTTTGATTTTCGAGCATTTTTTTATCCCCTAGATCAAACCACTTGTCCACTTCTAGCTCACTTTGCTAAACTTAACTTAACCACTTTACCACAAATATTAAGTTCTCCACTTTTAGTTGCAAATAACATTATTATTTAATCAATTTATTTTGCAACCACTTTGACTTATCCATAAATAGTAAACTCACGACTTCTTGTTGCAACCACTTTATTATTGAAATAATTTCTCTTTGCAACCACTTTGACTACTTTATTATTTAAATAATTTCTCTTTACTCACAACTTCTTATTGCAACTAAATTTTCTATAATTATTCAATTTAGAACTTATTTTCTGTTAACTAACTTCTTGTTGAAAGCACTTTATTATTTAATTTATTTCTTGGTCAACTTCTTTGACTATTCAATATTCTTATCATAAATACTTTACCATAATTACCAAACTTACAACTTTTTGTTGCAACTAATTTATTTTTAATTATTTTCATAATGCAAAAACTATATCCATGATTAACTCCTAGTTTCACCCACTTTGACTAGTCAATTTCTTCTAGGAGTTTCTAGAATAATTTGACTTCTTTGACCTTCTAAGGGTTTCTAGATAACTCATGAGGGTTCTCCAACTTCACAAGGCCATAACTCTCTAACCTTGAGGAGTTATGTGATGTTCCACATATCACCGGAAAATGCATGACATGTAATAGCCATCTAGAATAGTCTTACCTACATATACATTGATCTTCATTACATTGTTCCTCAACCAAACTTGGATTCCTTAACCATACCTCTATAGCTACCAAAAATAATCAAGGGTTGACATCAATATCTAAGAGTTGACATCAATCTATGATATCACTCTCCAAAGGTTGACATCGATGACAACCAAGTATCCAAACCAGCTGTCCATCAATCTAAACCAACTATCTAAAATATTTTTCTCCCATGATGTATGGTATAATGAATAAATGTTAAGGATAATGGTTATGATGAATGCCTCCCATTCCTTTATGAATGCAGAAACCTGGTTCCTCCATTCCCCATATATACCTCGGGTGAGACTTCACCTGTTTGTCTGTAATGCTAAAAGGGCTAGTATATTAGGGTTTTGTTTGTGAATTAATGTTGAACCTCGGGTCTACCCACTACACACCAACATACGACGTCAAGTTATGGTTATCACATTGCAATGTTGGGTTTTATTCATTACATTATGATGTTGGGTTTTTTTTCACATTGCGACTTTGGGTTTTATTCATTACATTATCATGTTGGGTTATGTTTGTCACATTTTGACTTTGGGATATGTATGTCACATTGCAACATCAAGTTATGTTCATCACCTTGCAATGTTAGGTTATGTTCATCTCATTGAAACATTGGGTTATGTTCATCATATTGAGACGTTGGGTTTTGTACATCACATTGCAACATTGAGTTTTGTACGTCACATTGCGACATTGGGTTTTATTTATTATTGTGCGATGTCATAATATGTTCATCACATTATGACATTTGGATATGTTCGTCACATTGTGATGTCGAGTTATGTTCATCTTGTTGCATCTTTGGGAAATGTCAGGTTATGTTTGTCTCATTGTGACATAAGGCTATGTTCATCACATTGCGACATTGGGTTTTCTACATCACATAGCGATGTTGGGTTTTATATGTCACATTGTGAAATAAATCTATGTTCATCAGGTTGTGAGGTTGGGTTTTTACGACACATTGCGACGAAGGCTTTTGTGCATCACACTATGACATCAATATTTTTTATCTTGGACATTGTGTTATGTGTTATAGCAAGATTTGTCTCACCCCATGAAACTTGCTCAAAAGGCCTTTTCCATTTTCCTATGTAGACTTGAAGTCCCCTTTTGCACTTTTGAGAACTAGAAAACATATTTTTTCACATATATGCACCCTAGAAGTTATACAACATGTGTATACATAGGTTACACCACTGCAGCCTGCATACATTGCGTTTGGTGCTCAAAATTAAAAAATGTGATAGGTTTCCATGTCACGTCACGAGATCCATGATCCTTGACCTTTCATATACTGGAAACATTCTGAATCGACCCTTTAGTTCCATTTGAAGGCTATAAATGGGACATATCCAAACCATGGAAATGTAGAAGAATTCAACTTTAGAGAGAAATGTTACTTTGGAGAAATTATTCAATTCATATTGAGTTTACATCCCTTTGTCCTTTTAAATATGAACACATTGTTCAACCCCCAAGCTCTTCCCTCTTTGATGGAGAACCTCATTGTCTCTCTTATATGAGATTGCCTTTGGTGGAGGATTGATGTGGTGGAGGCCCAGCTGGAAGGGACTTAATTTCTTGGTTTCGCGACGTGTCAACACAAAATATTGTCATTCATACACTTTTGTTGATCACATCTTAATAAAAATACTCTTTTCTCGTATAATTAATGTCTTGCAAATATTTGAATTTTTATTCCATGGGCATATTTGTTTTGAATATTGATGGATTATGCTATTATATATGCTAAATTTATATATTATCACCATATGCTTATGTATATTTTTTGTTGAGGACAAGTTGCAGGTATATAGATTTGAGTCGAGTGCTCAACGAAGGTCTTCATTGAACATTATAACGAGGTAGGACGTTTATCTTGTCTTGTTAGCATTTTTTTTATATAGCATACTTGAGACTAGAGTTGATTTTTGCAGTCATTCCGTCTGTTGTGGTTTACCCCATGCCATAGAGTGATTTTCCTCGTATTAGAATTGGTGACCATACTGAGGATTAGATCTTCTATTTTAGGGTTTGGAGTTTTTTCACCTTAGATTGCTCTCTATTAGCTTGAGTCTCCTTGTCATCTGATTGCTTAATAACCTATTTTCATTTTGAGTCTAACCTTCTTGGCCTTATCCTTAACATGGTAGTGTTTTAATACATATATGTGGTTTTTCCCTTGAAAAAAACATACATACGCAAGTTGTCATTCTATAGGTCATGTACATACATGGTTTTTTCTTAAACAATCACGTACATCAATAGTTTTTATTTTAATTTTTGAGTTTGGTTTTTTCTAGGTAAGTTTTGATGGTTGTTGAGTCTTCTTGGGTATTTTTCATAACTATTGAGTTCCTGTAGAGTGATAGGAGACCTTTCTTTGGTTGAATTTTCAGGCGGTTTTTCTTTCTCATCATGTTTTTCATTAGTTGTCCTTGCATCTTGGGTTGAGTGTTTGCTTCTTGATATCCTTCTTCTCTTTTTTCTTAAAGTAGGGTCTTTATATCAAGTTGTTATTCAATCCTTGCATTTTCATTCCTTTATATTGAAAATACAAAAATACATTTTGGAATTTTCCCTTTTGGGTTGTTTATTATTGATCTTGATACATGTATGGAAATATTGCATCTTATTTTAAATTGCAGAGTTGAATTGAAAGTTTCATTTTGAAAAGATTATAATTTTTTAAGAATTGAAGTTTAGGACTTATCTTTATGTTCATATTAATTTATTTTACTTTTTGAGTCAAAACATCATCAGTTTCACGACCAAATATTTTGAGTAAAAAAAGCCAATAAACGTAGCACTGATAAATTTAAAATTGATTAGAAACGATTTTATTTTTCAGGGTACACAAACTAGCTTAAGATATAGAGCCTTGGAATAGGATTTTGTGAGTAAACTTCTCAAGGCTATTTAAACTCAAAATATGTGTCTTAATGAGTGGTGAAATCCATTCTATAATTGGTGACATCAAGAGGGTCCGCTCACATCTGAGTTAAGAATGAGGTCCCATGAAGTTGGTTGCGAAGATATCCCTCTAATACCTTCCTAGAGTCAAAGATATTTCTGGGGATCTATTCGTATATGGGGATCTTGCTAGTACCTTTACCTCTGTGAGAGGTGGTGCTTTCAATATTTAGGGATTTATTACCCTTCCCATATGGTGGACCTGACTTATGATTGTTCTCCTGCGGATTGGTTATATCATGGTGGCTTTAGTTGCTTGACATAAGTAGCCACATAGGTTACTTACAGGGGTTATTATGCAGGTACCTTAAGTAAGATAAGGGTCGGACATCACACAACCTTTATGGAGGATTAACTCTCTAGGGAGATCTAACCGATTGCGTTGTTAATCCCACGAGGGCCCTTATAACTGATTTTGATACCTTCGATATTTTGAATGGAGTATCAGGCTCCTCTTGGGTGAGGCATACCTACTTTAGTGAGGGAGGCCCCTTTCAGCCACTATATCCTTTTTGTATGCATATTATACTTTTTATTTTATTTTGGTGTGTTCTTTGATTTTTAATTGGCCTTAGGATTTGTTTTTTATATTTCGAGTCTTTAGTGATCATGAAGCCAGACCCTCTTCCTTGTAGGTCTCATCGTTTGTTGAAGTTACCATCGCATCTTGAGTCTTTTCCTTCTAAAAAGTGTAAAGTTATCAAATGTGGTACACACACCTCCACCTACCAGACTTGTGATCATACAAGTATGAGTAATGAGTTGGGTCGAAAAGATACTAGGAGTCCTTCGACTCCCATACCTACTGTAGTTAATGGAACTCCTTCTAATCTTTCAACCACTACGGTTTTAGTGCCAGAGGTTCCAGTCATAACTCCTACCCAACCTATGGTTTCTACTCAACTGATAGTGACAAACCCTTTTGGGTCTATTTTTGGTACACCTAGGTACAATACTCAATCCATTCCTTCAACTTCTACCCCTTTTTCTTATGGTATGTCGAATCTCACATCACAATTTTCATCCTCCATTCCAGCAACTAATACAAATCCTAGTATTGGACTTGGGGGCGTGGCTCCTCCACATATTCTACTCTCATTTGGTGTTGCTCATATTCCCCAAATGACTCCTACAGTTGGAATCCAACCTCCTTTTCACCCTGGGTCCAATCCTAGTCTTAATGCTCCTGAATGGAGTAATCAACCAGGAGGACAAGTTGTTTCTTATGTTCTATCCTTTACACCTACCTCCTCCACACCAATTCCAACCAACATGTTTGGAATGACGAATCCACCTCTATCCTCTAGATTTCCACACGGAGAAGTTCAGTTTCATACTTTGGGAAATCCCCAACCTGGAGCTACTCTGGATGGGGGAAATATTTACAACCCTCATTATAACATTCTTATTGTAATGGTGCCCAACCAAACCCCTATGAATCAGTTTGAAGGTGGGTTTTACAATCCCATATAGGGCCATGGTGCATACCAGAACCATCGATGGGCTATGATTCCCTAACATCAATCTTTCCTGGGAGCTTGGGGCCAAACGTCGCAACCCCAACTCCACTTTCTCTCCATGCTTAATTTTCTATACTTTTCAAGATTAATCAATGACCCAGTGCATCATTACCCGACATGCCCCCCCATCCCTACCAAGCTTCCTTTGGATATTTTAAAATTCGAAGGCAAGACTGGTGAGGATCCTGGTGATCATGTCACTAATTTTCATCTTTCGTGCTCTTCCAATTGCCTTAATGACAATTTTATTCATTTAATATTGTTTCAATCCACCCTCACGAGGTTTTTAGTGAAATGGTACATAGATCTACTGAAGGGAACATATGGGAAATTTAATTAGATGGTTTTAGTCTTCCTCGACCACTTCCAATTGTCGGTTCATTACAATGTTGACATAGAACTTTTTTCATCCCTCCTCCAGGAAAAATCCACCCATATCTCAGATCACATCCAAGAGTGGCGTAGATGAAAGAGGTCATTCAAAGCCTACATTCCTCCAGAGTTCCTGTTGGAATTTTTTCTTAAGTCCCTATTGCCTTATATTTTGAAGGATGTTTCTACATCCTGGGTAACATCTGAGGAAGAAGTGATTTTTAAAGCCCAGTAGTTAGATCTCAAATATTCTCAATCTGGGATGTTATATGAAATTATTCCTGATGCACCGAGGTCAAACTACAACCATAGAAAAAATCCCAGACCTCATGTCGATGGAACTATAGGCTCCGCAAATGTTAATTCTACAGACTTGGTGATGAAACAATTGAAAGACTTGTCTCTAAGCCAATATGTAGGATGACAAGCTTTGTCTATTTCCTCCACTCCCACTTAGTCAGTCGACGTCCATTCTGTACTGTCGTCGACCAACCCAAATGATAACCAACAACCAGGAGGGAATAAAAAGAAAGGACATGGTAACAATCGTAAGGGTAGGAGCAATAATAAAAATAATAAACCTAAGGACAACGTTAACAATGATAGATTGAACAATAATGTTGGTGAGGGAAAGAAAGAGAGGCAGAAAGTGAAATTCCCTTATAAGCTTTGTACATATGATCACCCTACCCACTTATGCCCCAAACTTGAGGAAGTTGCGAGTCTCTTATATCAACTGCCTGATGTGATTACTAATACTTTTTTGCATAATCAACACATGGTCTCAAGCTCCTCCAATGCTGGAAATGCATTGAATCAGAATCAAAACCCACTAGCGCATGAAGTTGACCATCTATGTGTAAATATGGTCAAGTTTCAAATTAATGTAGCCACCTGGTCTTGTGATTATAGTTCGTCACATGATGTTCCAAGTATAGAGTCTTCCCCTCCTTCGGAAGTGAATTTATAGATCAAAAATCCAGAGCCTCTACCTTGTATTTCAAAAAGAGTACTAAAACGCTCTACCCACAACCCTAATGCTAGAGCTGCCCAAAACTACTCTATTGTTGAAGATCTGGGTCAAAACTCGTGTGCGATGTTGGATTTGGAGGTACTCCATATGTGTCCTTCATAGAGGAATACCTTGTTATCTACTTTAGGAGATCCATACCTATGTGTCTGTAAGGTTATCAATTTTGATGTCACAGATGTGAAGCCTCGCCTTACCACGTGGCCTTTCAAATCCATGTGGGTTACTCAAAGTATACCATCAAACGTATTGTTATTGATGAAGGTGTTGCAACATGCGTGATATCCCTAACCTATTTTAAAGACAATGTCTCTCCAACCCTCTCTTAATCTCTGACTATGTTGACCACATTTGATGGTCATTCTTTCCATCCCCACATTATTATTCCTACCTTTCCCATCCAGTTAGGTGAAAATACAGTGGAGGTGGATGTCGAGGTGGTTGATGTGCCCCTCGACTATAAAGTATTACTAGGGCATAACTAGACTTATGTTATGACTGTAGTCATATCGTCCGTTTTCTTTGCTTTATGTTTTCCTCATGAAGGGAAAATCATGATGATTGATTAGTTGTCCTTTTTGCATGCTATTCCCAATGCATCGATTGGACCTTCGATCCTCGTGATCGAAATTTATTAGCCAACAACTAAGGATATTGGTGTTGGAATGTATTCCTCCCTTATGGGTACCTTTGATTTCATGGCACCAATTCATCACATTTATTCCATGTCCAGTAGGTCTGCTTCATCGACGAGGTCCGTTCCTTTTCACGCTTTTTATTTTAATGATCCTTGGACCCTACCTTCCCCAACTGTGTCTTGTTAAGGTCAGTCACATATTGGAATGTAAATGCCACTGTCAGTGGTGGAGATAGTGTATCAGGTTGTTCTTGACTCTACAACCAACCCAGATCCTGTCTCCTTGAAGACGAATGAGGAGGATCCTGGTCTTCGACCTGTATGTGTCACTTCATCATATTTCTCACATGATTTCCTCGATGATACTTTACCTTTGGATGAAGTGATCTTAGAGGTCATGAATGGTTTTGATAGGCCATGGGATGATATGCATCATCACTCTTACTTCCTCCCAGAGCTTGTTAGTATCGAACACGATGATTTTAGATCTACCTTGAGCGAGATAGTCGATCACACTGTAGTTCCACTAGTTACACACGACATTTATGTCGAGGGAAACATAACGAGTATTTATCCTACTATCACAATCAACATCTCTCACATTCCTAGTAAAATTGAAAATGTATATATTGGTGCCAGTTGTTTGCCTGAAGAAATTCAAATCTACACTGATCTATTCAAAGAATTATGTGATGTATTTTCTTGGTCATATGAAGAGATTCCAAGAATCGACTCTCATATTTTCAAACATGAGATTAAAACCTACCCAGATGCTAAACCTGTTCAACAATGACTTAGAGTTGTTAATCCTAGGAAGGCCCTTGCTATTAAGGCAGAGGTGGAGAAACTACTTAATGTTGGTTTTATCTACCTAGTTCCCTTGAATGAATGGGTATACAATCTTGTTCCCGTGAATAAGAAGCAAGGAACCATCAGTGTGTCTGGATTTTTGAGACCTGAATAAGGCCTGTCCTAAAGACAACTTTCTAACACCTTTTATTGATCATATTCTCGATGAGTGTGAGAGAAGCGAGGTTTTTTATTTCATCGATGGATTTTTAGGATACAATCAAATTTAGATCAAACCCGAGGATAAATATAAGAGATAATTTACTTGTCCTTGGGGTAATTTCATATACTAGAAAATGCCTTTAACCCTTAAAAACATTGGAGCAACCTTCTAATGAGCCGTGACCTTCTCTTCACAATGCCAAGCATATATTCGAAGCTTACCTCGATGATCTCGCTACTCACTCTCACAAGAGACTGGATAAATCTACTCACCTTCATCTTTTTTTTGAGAGATGTCATTATTATCGCATTTGTTTAAACCCTCATAAGTGCATCTTTTGCATTAGGTCGGGTCGTCTTTTAGGATTCTTAGTTTATGAGACTGGGATTATGGTGGATCCTTTGAAGGTTGAGGTGATACTTTGATTTCCTCCCCCACATAATATTCGTCAACTTCAAGGTTTACATGGGGAAACATAACTTCTTATGTCGTTTTACAGTAAGCTATGCCAATATTACTAAGGGTTTCATGTGTCTCTTGAAGAAGGAAACTCTGTTTATATGGGATGAGTGAGCCCAGGAATCTAGGAAGCCTCTGCTAAAGCCTCCAGAATATAATAGAGATTACTTTCTTTATATCACCACGTCTGAAGAGACAGTTGGTATGGTTCTAGTTCAGGAAGATGATGATCTCCATGAGCACGTCATTTACTACCTAAGTCAAAATGTAGTCGGCCCTGAACTCAAATACTTTCATGTTGAGAAGCTAACATTGGCTGTCGTAAATGTGATTTAAATACTACAACACTATATATTTCTTTACAAAACTACTATAGTTGTTGATGTCAACCCATTTTAATACATCCTTACTAGGCATATCATAGGGGGAAAACACAATAAATGGATTGTCACTTTGCAAGAGTTTGACCTCAATTTTGCTTCTGAGAAATCCAAGAAATCGATAGTTTCTTTTGAGTTAATATCGGACTTCCCTTGAATATATGTGGACATCATTCATGTTGTTTCATTCGCGGATGAACATGTTTTCCTTATCTTGTCGTCATACCCCTAGTATGGAGACATTTTGATCTATCTTCAAACCTTGAAGTTATCTCAACATATTTCAAGAGACGATTCATGATGTCTACGGTATCAAGATAAGAAATACCTTATCGTCAGTGACACTTTGTATTTCCTAGGCATAGATAATATATTGTGTCGTTTCTTGACTCACAAGGAGGCTAAGTCTGTTCTTAATGACTGTCATAGTGGGGCTTGTGGTGTTCATCTATTCGAGCTTGAGACATGCCAGAAGATATTGCGAGTTGGTTATTTTTGGCATCCTATTTTTAAATATTGTGTTGAAGCAGTCAAGAAGTGTCACCCCTGCTAGGTTTTCAGTGGGAAGATGCACTCACATCCATCCCTTCTTGACGTGGTCATCATCGTCGATACCTTCATCAAGTGGGGGGTGTATTTTGTGGAATGCATCCCAACTTAGACTGAGGGGAATCAACATATTATCATGGGAATAGACTACTTTACTCAATGGCAAGAGGTCATGCCTACAATTAAATCTGATGGTAAGACTGCAACATTTTTCGTGTTCAATAAAATTTTAGACCTGTTCGGAATCCCAAGTGAGATTGTCACTGATCATGGCAGTCAATTTCAGAATGAAATGATGAAAGAGTTAGCATTGAAACTGGGTTTAAACATGGTCATTCTTCCCCTTACTATCCCCAAGAAATTGGACAAGTAGAGGCCATGAGCAAGTCTCTCAAGACCATTTTGCAGAAAATTGTTAGCTAGAGAAAATATGTCTGGCATGTCATGCTTTACCCTGCGCTCTAGGAATACCGAACCTTGGTTAAGACTTCCATCAGTTTTTCTCCTTTTCAGTTAGTACACGGTGTAGAGTCGATCCTTTCTATTGAATGAAAAATCCCTTCTCTTAGACTGGCAGTTAAGCTTCTACCCGACACTTTCATTCTCTAAGAATGCCTCGTACACCTAGAGATCTTAGATGAGCAGCGTCGAGATACCTCTATGACTATCGAAGCAAATAAATGACGTGTCAAGGTCCAGTATGATAAGTCTATCTGTCCTTGGTAGTACACTAGGGCTGACTTAATCGTATTTTATGACCAAGCCAAAGAACCACTGGGGGCAGGAAAGTTCAACTCCATGTGGCACAGTCCTTATATCGTGCAATGTGTCTTAGAAAACAGAGCCTACGAATTAGAATATTATGAAGGGAATATGTTGGTTGATCCTAGAAATGGGATTTACTTGAAAATATATTACTCTTGAGCCCCAAGATTAAGAGTAAATCTTTGTATACTAGCGTATCTTAGTGTATATATATTTTCCTTTGTGTCATCGTCTTGCTTATCAAGTTTTCCCTTTGTTGGTAGATGTCATCGAAGTATTCAGTTTACTTAGGATTCACAGATGGTGCCAGTCATCATACAAGGAACTTGGCTTCTACCTCTTGGATCATTTAATCACCCAAGGGTCAACTGGTGTCTTCAGGTGGCATTTGTTTAGGGCCATCAATGAATAATGTGGTTGAATATAACGTCGTGATAGAGATTTTACGCGAAGCCATTTCAGATGGTGTTTGATATTTAGAAGTTTTCCTGGACTCCCAATTAGTAGTATGCCATTTGAACTACAATTACCTTGTGAAATGCCCTACTATACTCCAATGATTCCTATGGGTGTGAATTTTGGAGCGACATTTTGATTTTATTACTTATAATCACATACCTAGAAGTTATAATTATGTATCTGATGCATATGATAATTATGTTTTATATTGGAATTTGTCACATAACTAAAGTAAAGAAAACAAATCCATCAATGTATACATTGTAATATCTAAGTAAAGACAAAGACCAATGTTTTTTATATGTCATCTCTCCAAGAATATGGTGTCATAGTACAAAATTGGGGCTCACACCCTCAAAATACATATATGGCCAGTACATACAATGACCATGGAATCTACGCCTGTGGAACCAGATGCGTATCATGATAACATACGATGATGTTTGTGATACATCAGAATATTCACACCCACGTACGGGGCACACCCACCACTTGCCGCTACATAGCCTTTGAAATATCCTCTACCTAAACCATAGGAATCTTGTGCGCCAACCGAGACAGGTTCCAATGAACATATTGAAGCACTCTATTTGCATCTCCTACCACTGTTTCATCTCCTCAGTTCCTTTGATGATTTCGTGGGAATCCCTATGGTCTTCTCGAATCCACATATACGCAACAAAGTAATTGTCAATACTAGATACCATCCAAAAATATTTTCATTTTTATTCTCTTTGAAAAAAAACACAAAAAAATGAAATATACAAAAAAAATCTTTACCTATATCACCATAGGAGGAACTTGGTGGAAATGGCATGTATGGATCTCCTCTATAGTCAATCCTTGCATAAAGGTAGTCATCCAAGGCTATGACCTGCCGACACCACCAGAATAAGAACTCATCATTGTATGGGGTTGGTACCCTACCACCTCCCAACCGCGTCATCACCTCAGTCTACCGTGACATGTATGGATCACATGTTCTATGTGGAACAATATTGAATCTAGGGATCAATCTTGGAACCCACTCAAAGAAACAAATACACAACATAGATGGGAACCCAAAGTTCCTCTTCCTACCTTCTTTGCAGTCTATCAGCTGGATTTTCATGTTAGCCAGTAGTGAGGTGCACCAATCATACACTGTGGGTATTAAGAACTCAACTGGGTAGAAAATAAATTTCCTTGATGCCTTATACAATGAGGCCAACCCCATGATCCATGCAAGTAAAAGAACGATGATCTTCAAACTCAGGTTGTTGATCTCCCTAATTGGCAATTGGCTCCCTACCTTTTCTATTCCTGCAACACAGTGAGTGGCGATGTAGTCCTCTATGTTCATGCCATTCCCAAGTCCCTGGGATTTGAGGTTTGCCACCTCACCCTGACGTGGCAATCCTGTAAGGAAATAGATATCCTCAACTTCAATTCTCAGTGGTTTCCCATCGAGGTTGAATGCCTCTGTATCTGGATCCCAAATGTTCACTAGAATTTGGAGCAGGCTCACTTGAGCCCTCATCCCTTTGAGAGCCCAAAAATTGTAAATCCCACATATTTTTAGTGCTAATTGGGCCCTTAGATCTCTTTCCACTACATCATCAACTTCCTCATGTTCTCTCTCTCTCCATTCAAGTACCATCCTACAAGAATAAACCTATTTTTTGAGTCAAGACTTTTTAAAAACTAATTTGCAGACTTGTATGCAGGCTGGTGTGGTAAAAGTCATGTGCACAGATTCATATACGCGGTCATGTTTTTCCTTTCCTATGTATGTACATATATATATGTGACCCGATGAAGTATAACCAACGTACACCCTAATTCTTAAATTGCACCTTAAAAAACTCAAAAAAATGGAAGTAATTTAAAATTCTAAACCACTAGAAATGAAGAGGAGGGAAGAGTACTTACTTGGTCCATATGATTGTCAATTTCGTTGCTTGTAGCTGCCGCAATCGACACTTGAAGTTCGTGGGAAATTTGGTCCAAAATGAACCATTTGGGTAAAAATGTGAAATGGTATGGTAAAATTAGTTATTTTTACTATTTATAGAAAAACATTACCCACTTTACATAGTTTTTGCTAATATTTTGTCCTAGTGGACTAATAATCCAGTGGAAGAAGTTGGTTTTTGTGGTTTTGTCCATGGATTTTTTCGGTTTCTAGTGTCATTTCACCCGTTCATGACTTTGGAAGGTATAATTTCTTTGACCAACATATAGGATAGGTCATCACTCCATCTTGCAATTTTTCATTATCCTATGATTGTAACCCATATGCCTTAGGTACGAACCCATTTATTAGTGACACAAAACCTCATTACTGCTACTAGAAGTGTCATTATTGAATGGTAGAGGCTTACCAAACATGGGTGCCCCAGTTGGAACCTTTGTGTTATTTGGTGTCCATGCAAAGATTATTCCATAAAGACTGGGAGTCCCTTATAGTTCCAATATGAATTTGCATTCAAGCCTCATATTTCTATTCATAAGCATGCTGACCCATACCTATGGGACTCCCACTGAGTCTTGTTTAAGCTCTTTTCTGACTCTTTCAAAAAGTGAAAATATTGTCGAGTGACCTTGTCCCTTTCAAACTCATTAATTGGATCTGAAAGGACATCTATTTTGTGTAAGTTTAACCCTTTTTTGGACCAAGTAGAATAATTTCAAAAAAACAAACACTCTAGTCACTATTGGCTAGAAGAGTTCTCCTGGGTATTGTTTTTTCGGGCCTAGGGAACTAAATTCACGAAAAAGGACATTCTTTGGATTTAAGTTGTAATTGCATCTCATTCTCCTTCTTGCATTTTTTTATCCTATTTTGGGTTCCCGCTTTCTCGATTATAAGCCTATTACCTCAACAATTTTCATCACCAGCCAAGCAGATCCTTGTTTATATCCTTTACATCTTGACACCCTATACCCTAAGAGGAAACATTCCCCTGAGTGTCCATATCATGCATGAACCTCCTTACATTAAGCATAGGTATGTTCCACTATTGGAAATAGTTTCTTACTCGCGACACTCATTTCCTTCTCTATATCATAGCATTCATTTGTCTATGAAAAAAAAAAAAGACGGGCGGGAAAAGAATATTTTATCATGTTCACAGTAGTCGTGTCACCTTTGAATAGAGCACAAAATTTTGAGTCCACTTGTCATCCAAATTTTGGGTTTATCATGACCTTAGGAAGTTGAGCTCATTCCTTAGAGTTTACTCCTCTGACTGGTTAACCTTCCAGTCCCTATGGAGAGTTTGATAGATGCCTTCTGCATCACAAATTTTCATCGTTGAGTCTATGGTGCTAGATTCCTCCATATGTCTCATGCTCTTGTTCAGAGGATGTCTATAAGCCCGTGTCATCCATTTCTTAGAATTATTGTCTTTTCATGTCGACCATACCCTTAGTGTTTCTCAAAGTTATATGAAGTTGTAGTCCTACCATGCAACTTGGTCATACTTTCATTATGGGTAGGTAACCTTGAACCCAATAGTCAACATCTCCTCATTGGTCATTGACTTTGCGGGTTTCCTTTGTGTTTGATAATAAGAAATCTATTCACATATTGGGATTCATGAAGTGTCTTGGATTCCATTAACCTTATTGATGGTTTCCTTTCCTTTGTCGGTAGTTTTCATTATTGGATGCTATTCAGAGGGTCGTTTTCGTGCACTTCTTTCATTTGGTGCATGCAAAAGATGCACAAGGTCATTGGTTCATGAACATGTTCTTCAACCGAGTTCCTCCAAATCATCAAGATATTGATTTTTACCTCATGTTGAATGATGAGAGATGACTTCATGATCTCCTTTTAGTGGGTCTCCTTCGATTGACTTCATCTCTTCTATTATGGAAATGAGGCCTAGATTCCTATGAGTACCTAGAGGCTTGCAGTCATCAGTGGAAAATTATCTTGGCATCGATAGTTGGGAATACATCAATGTCTCATGATCGATGGATTGTTCAAGTGTTTGACCTAAACACATTTATTCACACTTGTGAGAATGTACTCAGTGCCTTATACCTACTTTCATTGTCGGTAGGTTGTCTCGCATTTGTTAATGGTATACCTTAATGACTGGTAATCAAACAAAGTCTCATTGTGTTAGAACTCAACTCCTTTATTCACATGATGTAGACTTGCACCTTTGGCATATCATGTAGAAGACTTGAAGACATTAGTTCATATTCGCAACTTTCCTGAGCCATTTCTATCATTCATTAGAAAAGTACCTATATGACTTCAATGATCACATGAGATCAAATTGTACTCCATTGTATGCAGATATATTAAGATTGGTTTTGAGACTGGTTTTCACTTGGCCTTGTTCATGAGTATGATAGCCTATGGCATGTATCTACTTTTTATATCCTATTCATGGATAGGAACAACTATTTGGTATAATTCCACATGGATCTACAGTGTAATTAAAATTGGCATCCATGTGTACAAATTCATTATGGATTGTAATATTCTCATGAGCAACTACTTCATCCAGTTGCGTCTCCATTACTCCACTTTTGGGAATTATAATGTATTTTGGCCATCACAGATTCTCCTCTGAACTCACACATTAGGGGGCGTTTGTTATAGAAAGTTTTTCCTCACCCCATGCAACTTTCTCAGAAGGCTTTTTCCATTTCCCTATGAAGACTTGAAGTCCCCTTTTTCACTTACCATAGCCAAAAAACATATTTTTCCACACATACGCGCCCTAACAATTATACAACATGCGTATACGTAGGTTGCACCACTAAAGCCCATGTACATCGATTTTGGTGCTAAAAATTAAAAATTGTACAGTTTTCCATGTCACGACACAAGATCCATGATCCTTGACCTTCCATATACTAGAAATGTTCCGACTCGACCCTTTAATTCCATTTGAAGGCTATAAGTGGGCCATATCCAAATTGTGGAAAGCAAGAAGAACTCAACTTTTGAGAGAAAATTTACTCTGGAGAAATTATTCACTTCATAATAAGTCTGCATCCCTTTGTCCTTTTAAGTATGAACACATTGTTCATCCCCCAATCTCTGCCCTCTTTGATGGAGAACCTCATTGTCTCTCTTATATGATATTTCCTTTGGTGGAGGATTGAAGTGGTGGAGGCCAAGGTTGAAGGGACTTAGTTTCTTGGTTTCGAGACATACCGACACTAAAGTTTTTCATTAATACACTTTTGTTGATCATATTTTAATAGAAATACACTTTTTCGTCCAATTAATGTCTTGCAAATATTTGAATTCTTATTCCATGGGAATATTTGTTTTGAATATTGATGGATTATGCTATTATATGTGCTAAATTTATATATTATCGCCATATGCTTGCATATCTTAGTTTTTGAGGAAAAGTCGCAGGTATATAGCTTTGATTCGAGTGCTCAATGGTGGTCTTCATCGAACATCCAGACGAGGTAGGCTATTTATATTCTCTAGTTAGAATGTTTGTTTATATAGCATACTTGACACTAGAGTTTATTTCTATAGTCATTTCGTCTGTTGTAGTTTACGCGATGCCATAGAGAGATTTTCCTCGTAACAATATGTTAGACACATTGAAACATAGGGTTGTGTTCATCACATCGTGATATTGAGCTATGTTCATCACATTGCAAAGTTGGGTTTTGTACGTCCCATTGTGGTGTAGCATTTTGTACGTCACATTGCAATGTTGGGTCAGATTGAAATGTCAAGCCATGTTTGCTAGATTGTGACATTGGAATATGTTTTTGACAATACAATGCTAGGTTATGTTGGATTTCATCACAATGTGATGGGAAAATGTTATGTTTGAATGTGACATGGGATGTGTTCATTACATTATGATGTTGGGTTATGTTCATCACATTGCAATGTTGTGTTTTTTTCATCACATTGGAACATCGAGTTATGTTCGTCACACTACAACATCGACACATTGCATGGAATGAAACTTCCCTACGATGTGATGTAGATCATAAATTTATCTAGTTTATTCGATCAGAGGTAAATTAAAACTTTATCATAGTTTAATATATTTATATGAAATATTTTTTCAAGGTCACTTCCATTAAATATTTCATCCAATTCACTAGGATTGAATATAAGTTCCTACTTATCAAATACCCACATTTATATTTCTCTCAAACATGACTATATATGAAATGATGTTTATTGTGGCTATAAAGATTAACATTCACTATTTTCTCAACCATTATATTTATTATTTCATCAATATCAATTGAAATAATTATATGAATTAAAATTTATCATAGTTTAGGAGATTTATACGAAATATTTTGTCAAAGTCACTTGCTAAAAATATTTTATCAAATTCACTAGGCTTGAATATAAGTCTTCATTTATCAAATACCCACATTTATATCTCTCAAACGTGACTATATATACAATGGTGTTTATTGAAGCTATGAATCTTTACATTCACTATTTCCTCAATTGTTATATTTATTATTTCATCAATATCAATTTAAATATGAAATATGAAATATTTTGTCAGTCACTCGCATAAAAGACTTAATCAAATTCACTATATTTCATTAAATTCAATGGGATTGAATATAAGTCCTTCTTTATAAAAACCCTATGTTTATATTTGGCTCAAACATGACTATATATGCAATGAGGTTTATTGTTGATAAGAAGATTTATATTTTTTTTTCTCAACCATTAGATTTATTATCTAATCAATATCAATATCAATAGTTGTTTTCTTATAGAAGTCACTTTCATTACAATTATTTGAAGTTAATTATTCTATATTTAAATTTATGAAAAGTTAAAAAAATATTTCAATTATTTTATTTTACGTTTTCTATATTTTTATCAAAAACATTAGCTTCTGTTGGTTGTGGAGCCTAATTATCTTCCTGATTCAGAGGTCTTTGTTTTCAGTCATGTTTATACCCCAAGAATACTTTACACCTTGGAATATTGTACACCCCTCCACACGGGGGAGTGTAGGGGGGATTTCCCCCCTTGCGGGGTCCAGGGGAGTTATCCCCCTGGATGGGGAGTCTGGGGGAAGTGAACCCTTGACAAGGGTTCAGGGGAAAGCGTTCCCCGATGGGGGTTTAGGGGCGAAGCCCCTAAATTTTTTTTTCCTTGCAAATGTATATTGTAATTTCATAGTAAATCCGGACCGTTCATTATAAGGTCACAGATCTGACAGTAGAAGTTATGTTAGGGTTTTATTCCCTAGAAAGAAACCCTCTTTTATGAGGGAAATGTATTGTGGCTATGTATTATTATGAATATTGAATTTTGAGTGAGGATACTGTGAGAGAAAGAAGAGGAATTTACAACATGTCTGTTGTATATGTATCCCTTCATTTGTTGGATAATAATAAAGGAAGGACTTGTCAATTTCTCTGTTGGACATAGCCCACACTGGGTGAACCACATATATATATGTGTCTATTGTATTGTGTATCTTTTGTGTTTTATTTTTGATTTTGTTTTCTTTTATTTCTCTGCGATCCTGTTTTTCGAACAACTGGTATCCGAGAGAAAGATAACTCATAGAAAAATAGGGTTCCTGGTTCGAGTGGGAGCAATGGCATTAGATGGAAATTTTAGGGTCAAGAAATTTAACGACCAAAACTACCAGTTATGGAAGATGGAAATGGAAGATTATTTATATCATAAGGATATATTCCTACCATTGGGTGGAATAGAAAAGAAGTCGATGACCATGAAAGATGAATAATGGGAGATTCTTGACATAAAGGCACTAGGAATGATATGGTTGATCCCGACAACATCGATGGTTTTCCATATTTAGAAAGAAAAGACAATGAATGAGTTCATGGAGGCATTAGCTAAACTATATGAAAAACTATTGATATCCAATAAGGTATTTCTAATGAAAAAATTATTTAATATGAAGATGTCAGAAGGTGGGTCTACTGTAGATCATTAAAATGAATTTAATACGGTTACTAATCAACTAAGTTCTGTAAAAGCGGACTTTGATGATGAGGATAGGGATCTTCTAATATTGTGCTCAATGCCAGAAAGTTGGAGCGGTTTAGCCATGTTT
Organism: Picea mariana; assembly: GCA_032191745.1. Lineage (NCBI taxonomy): Eukaryota > Viridiplantae > Streptophyta > Pinopsida > Pinales > Pinaceae > Picea > Picea mariana. The sequence continues at coordinate 83,203 of JASDQU011401589.1, read as the reverse complement.
GTAAGTAACTCTGTCTCTGGTTCAAACACTTTAAAATTTGAGGATGTTGTTGGTGTTATCCTTAGAAAGGAAATGCAACGAAAAAGTAGAGGTGAGACATCAGGTAATGCATTAAACATGGAGAACAAGGGAAGACAAAAGAATAGAGGAAAGGGATTAGGGAACCGTGAGAATTATAGGAAGGGAAGATCCAAATACAGACTGGGAAAGATAGAGTGTTGGAATTGTGGGAAGAAAGGACATATGAAGAAAGACTATAGAGCTCCAAAGAAACAAAGATATGGAAACTAGAGAAAAATCAGGAAGCAAATGTAACATGTGATGTGTTACAATATGCTTTGATTCGTTCTGTAGATAATATTTCTGAGTCTTGGGTAGTATATTCAAGGGATTCATTTCATGCCACACCTCATAGGAAACATTTTCTATATTATGTTCAAGGTGATTTTGGACAGGTTCATTTGGGTGATGATGCACCACGCAAAATTGTTGGAATGGGAAAGGTAAAAATAAAACAAAGGAATAGAAACCAGTGACCATTGAAAGAGGTAAGACATGTTATAGATCTAAGGAACAATCTAATTTCAACAGGGTAGTTGGAAAGTGAAGGTTGTATATCCATATTTACAGATAAGGTGTGAAAATCACCAAAGGATCATTGGTGATAGAAAAATGAGAGAAGGTAGGTACATTGTATTTATGTACTCGTAATAACGACTCTTCTATCTCTTTAGCTTCTACAAGAGTGGATACAACACTGTGGCATCATAGGCTTAGACACGTGAGTGAGAATGGGATGCAGATACTTCACAAAATAAATTTGTTGTCAGATCTTAAGCAAATTGATTTAGATTTCTATGAGCATTGTGTTTATGGAAAACAGAAGAGAGTCAAATTTCTCAA
>JASDQU011401589.1:40357-68842 GCA_032191745.1 Picea mariana | reverse complement strand
ATATATATTTCCTCAAGAGAAGTCCCATAAATAAGGTAAAAAGTTTTACTCCTTATGACGCTTGGTTTTGTAAAACACCAACTATTTGTCATCTGAATTTTTTGGGTCTACATGCTTTGTTCACATTCCTACATAAGAAAGACAAAAATTAGATGGAAAATCAATGAAATGTATTTTCATTGGATATTTAGAAGAAATCATGGCTTATAGGTGTTAGGATCCACTTAATAATAATATTTATGTTAGTAGAGATGTGATGTTTGATTAAGGGGAAGTTTATCTCAACAATGGAGGAGAAGATAAAGTGATTACTCCACATATTGAAAATTTAATTTTTGATAATAATGATAAATCTTTGTAGACCTCTACTATAAGGGATCACCTTCAAGGATTTCTCCATCAAAGGCATATTCATATTCTCTGATAGAAAGATCTCATGTTGATACACAAACAACACCTTTATCTAGTCCTCCTAGAAAAACAAGAAATTTGAAGGAGATACATGAGACATCTAGGTATGTTGGTGATAATTTTGTTCTTTTTTATTCTACCCATGTTGAACCTTTTAATTTTAAATAAGCTTTCATGTATGAGCCATGGGTGCAATCCATGGAGGATGAGATGTCACAGAAAAAAAAAATGATACATAAGAGCTAGTTGATCTTCCTCAATGAAAATCCATTGTTGGAGTAAAGTGGATTTACAAGATAAAATTTAATATGGATGGAAGTATTTCAAAGTATAAGGCATGTTTAGTTGCAAAATAATATGTGCAACAAGAAGGTATTGACTCTGAGGAAACATTTTATCCTATAGAAAGACATCAAACGGTAAGAACTTTTCTTTCCATTGCATCTTAGTTAAAGTTAATATGAAATCAATGTTAAATCGTGTTTCTTAAATGGATATTTGAAGGAAGAAATTTATGTTGAACAACATCAAGGTTTCATTTCTAAAGGAAAAGAATACTATTTATGGTCTTAAACAATCCCTAAAGCTTCGTACTCTAGAATTGATAACTATCTTCACAATCATGGCTTTGATAAATGTCCTTCTAAGATTACTTGTACAAAAGGTTGTGGGATCATATTTCATCATTGTTTTATTATGTATATGACTTAATTTTTATGAGAATCTCATTCTCACTTGTGAAGGAGTTCAAAGAGGAAATGAAATCTGAATTTGGGATGTCTGATTTAGGATAAATGCAATATTTTTTTGGTATGAAAATCAAACAAACAACTGCAAGTATATCCATTGGTCAATCCAAATATGTTGAATACTTGTTGAATAGGTTTAACATGCAAGGTTGTAAACTTGTCAGCACTCCCTTAGTTGTTGGGAGTAAATTGATGAAGGAATATGAAACTACACTTTGTGATGACACACTTTATAGATCTATTATTAACAATCTTATGTATCTCACAACCACTAGACTAGAAATAATGTTTGTTGTGAGTATGGTTGTTAGGTTCATGCATCAACCTCATGAGTTTCATTGGCAAGAAGCTAAAAGAATCCTTATATATGTAAAAGGTACCAACTTTTTTTTATTGTTTTATAATTATACTATTGATTCCAATGTTGTAGCATACATAGACGCAGTTTGGGCAGGTAGCTTGGATGATCAAAATAATACTTCTGGATATGCTTTTCTCTTTGGAGGAAATCTTATCTCTTGGACCATAAAAAAAAAAAAACCACTATTGCTCTATCTACTTGATTGAAGTAGAGTATATTGCAACATCATCAACAACTACAAAAACTATTTGGATGGAAATAATTTTTGAAGACTTGGGAATGGAATTTAATAAGTCGTACTCTAAACGTTCTACGATTTGACCCTTTTTTCAGGGAATTTTTGTTTATGTTTTACCAAAATATGGCGAGAAAGTGTTGGATCTACATATTTGAGTGACTGAGTCTGTATAATATGAGTTCCCTAGGTGTTTTAAACATGTTGAATCCACTTATGCATTCATAAATACAATTTAAACAAGATAAAATTTTGATTTCATCCAGATTTATGTCACCCACTTTCGACGAAAAATGAAAAAAAGTAGAACAATTAGACAACGCCACTCAATAATCTCATCAAATTCTATTGTGACAATCAAAGAATAATATTCATGACAAAGAATCATGTATTCTACAATAGGAGCAAACTTATTGATATACGACATAATTTCATTCGAGATCTTGTACAACAACAATTCATCTCTTTCAAATTTTTTCAATCTGAAGATCATCTCATAAACTTTTTACTAAGAATATTCCAAAGGATAAATTAGAGAATCTTAGACTAATGCTGGAAATTAAAAAACTTGACATCAAGGGGGAGATTGAAATCACTGATGCCTAGTTTCTCGGAATTCCATCGACATCTGGCTGGGTTGTTGAACTCTAGATGTAAAATCAAAATTGCCAAAGTGTTCGAGTGAACGTACCACATTATTCTTCCTCAACGACAATGTTGTATTCTCACGTTCTTGCTCGACATTATTTAACCTAAGATTTTTTTTTCTTCTTAATTGGATAGTGGAAGTGTATAGGATTAGATGCTCCTATCATTTAGCTATTTTAGTTTTGTCTTATATAACTGTGATGTTGTAGTGTTTTTATCAAAATGTTGTTGTGTGTTGCAGTAAATTTTATTTGAAACAAAGTTGTGTTCATAGAATCATGATGTAGTGAGTTTTTATGCAAACAAAGAGTTCATTTTCCTCACAAATATGTACATTGTAGCATTTTTATTATGTTTGACATAATAAAAATTTAAATTAGAGAATTTTTTTTTATCTCTACTGAGCAAGTTTTTGGGAACAGGATCTGAGTTTGTTGGGTGTAATTTTTATAGTAATTTAAAACCATTTTTCCCCATATTTTTCAATACTAGGCATAGAAATGCGGTGATAACAACAAAAACAAAGATAAAGGAAAAACAAAACGTTACCATTCATAGTAAAAAGACCTCATGAGTAAATAACGTGGACATTAATAACTCTTTCTGGAGATATGGCTAGGCAAGTGAAATAGTAAAAAAGTTGTCCCACTCATTAAAAAAAACCCACTAACAGTAAATAAGGTGGGCATTAATAACAAGATCCATCGTTATTCCATGCTTTGAGATGAAGGAAGTGAATGGTTAAAATGGTAGCTATAGATTTATTGTGAATACAAATAATATTACCATGCATGTCAAATCTTGGACAATTGTCCATAGAAAGTATTTTTGTGATTAAAAACTAATTAAATTTAGCTATTTTCAATAGGTGTAAGTAGATGTAATTAAAATAATATTTATTTTTTTTTATTTATGAGAGAAGACCATTCATCTAGGAAGCTCCACATCAATATGTAATTCAAATTTTAAAATATTTTTTATTTAATAAGACCATCCATCTAGGAAGCTCCACATCGTAATTCAAATTTTAAAATATTTTTTATTTAATAAGAAATTATCAGGGAAAATAAACTTCTCATTATTTTTACAATAAAAAGAATATTGGTTTGAGTTTTAATCCTTCAACTTGAAAAGTTCTATGCTTATATAACAAGGGAAATAATTTCAAAGTAGCTAGTTCCTACCTAATTTGTATATTTGTATCAAAATAGTTTAAGTATGATGGTGAGAACTTCAAAATATCATAGTTATATCAAATATCATTATATCATAGTCATATCAAATATCATTTTAGAAACTTTTGTAAGTTTTTGTTGGAATGTGTTCAAATCATGCATATAATAATACTATACACATATTAATGGGTGATTCATTTGCGTTGCTTTTTTAAATCTGCATTGTTTCTTAAAATTGACCAAGATGAGATCCATATATAACCACTTTTTTTTCAAACATCTAAGGATTGTGCGGTAATCCACTGAAGCCGATGGTGCATGATAAACAACATTTGTTGTAAGTCTCTTATTTGTTCAATGTTCAAGTGTCTTTTTGAATATGGTTTACATTGTTTCCTTTTGATACCTACTATACCTAGATATACAAGCTAATAATTGTGTTATACCAACGCTAGTGAAAACACATCCCAACAATCTCATTGATATAAAGATGACATAAACATTGAACATATATTAAAACTAGCCACCATACACCATTTGAACAATTGAGTACAATTGAATCTGCAATATGTAATATGTGATAGGCGCTTAAGAATATTGAGAGATGAAGTATAAAAAAGGGATAGTCAAGATGACATAAATATTCAACATATATTAAAACTAGCCACCATACACCATTTGAACAATTGAGTACAATTGAATCTGTAATATGTGATAGGCGCTTAAGAATATTGAGAGATGAAGTATCAAAAAAGGGTAGTCATAGATGAAGAGCTTGATACTTCAAGTCACCGCAAGGGACTTCTAAATTATTTGAATTTCAATATTGGCAGTAATTGAAAAACTCTAGATTTATCATTAGCTTCAAGACTAAATTCGTGTTCGTCTTCAATGCAAAGTTATTGCACTTTAACTTACACAATAATACATAGTTATTGCACTTTAACTTATACCATAATACATAATGTTATTGCTTTTGGTTCTCTAATTAGTAATAAAAAATATGTTTATTTAACCCTATATTCAATATAGGAAATGAGCTTGATGCATTGAAAATATTATGATCAATGAAGCAAGTCGAGGATTTTGAAATATATGGGAATTGAAGCTATCAAAGGAATATGAGTTGAGGGAATGTGAAGAAGGTATACATTTAACACATTATGCCACCACCATATTTAATGATCTTGTAGAAATTTTTAGTGTAGCATTTCACTTCCATTTTTAGTAAAACAAAATTATTTAAAAAATTAAAATAAAAAGTAAATATTCTCCACTTAGAGACAATTCTTCAATGCCACATGGCCACCGTTTTCTAAAGAACATGTCCATAAAATCGAACACGTGTCCATAAAATCGAACACATGTCCATAAGCACAATAATTTCATCCACCTGTGAATGAAGGAGGGAAGAAGTCTATGAATGAAAAATAAAATAAAAAATATGGTAAATAAGCTCTATGCAAGTCTACGGTTTGGTCGGTGGAAATGAAAATAACCCAATCCAAGCACAATATAGTTTCTAGAGACTCGTAACATAATTGAGCACAAGCCCTAGTTTTCAGAGTCAACTAAGAAAACCATTGCTTTGTAGCTTATTTCTAAATTCAAGTTCAGACCAACCCTTCATTTAGATACCCTATAGGTTCTTGGAGACTCCAAAATCTTCATTGAGTGGCTGAGCAGTAGGGGAGAAATACAAGTAGTCTCACTTTTATCCTAGAAATATAGAATTAGACAACTACAGTCCACCTTCAATAAACTCAGCTATACACATATTCATCGTGAGTACAACAACTCTGCTGATCAACTATCAAAGGCATCGCTCTTAAAACCAGCCGGATTCATTTCATATAATCTGTGGATAGAAGGACACGAGGTCCCCCCTCTCTTTCTATACCTACTCTAATATCAGACTATTCAACATCCTTAGTAGGCTTTCTAGATGTAAAGCTGGGCAAATAACTGATCAACAGGCTCATACTACACATCCTCTTCCTCCTCATTCTTGGTAACTTCTATTGACATTTTGCAACAGTGGCATGAACTTCTCTGCACTTTCTCCTCCATTTGAACTTGACTTTCACCCCATGTTGATTGAAAGACAACCACTGGTGAAAGTAAAACTTTCTAGTAACATTGCGAGACTATAATACTCTTGTAAAGAGCACAAATTATATAAATATGTATAATTGGGAAATTTTCCTATTGGAAAAAAAGTAGATCGAAACAACACACAACTATATGGGTCGCTTGAAATGACATGCCACAAAACTCCATTGTGAGTTGAATTGAAATGAAAGATCGTATTGGAGTTGAATTTCTATGTATGTGGTATGATAGTGGCCATGACTACACTGCATGAATGTTTCTAATTGTCTCAGACAAACATCAATGAATGGAAGCAATGAACAATTTCATTAAACTTCTCGTTTTTACTACTTAATTGTGCTATGGTGTCAGGTCGGAACTTCCAATTGAGGAGACAACACACATGTCGTCGATCAAAGAACCAAACATAGTAGCAGCGGAAATAGGTAGGCGATGCAAAGAAGCAATTGGAATCTCTTGTGAGTATTGTTGGTGTTTTTTTTACTACTTTCACTACTATCTCCATGCATAATAGGTTTGGTGGGTCTCTCTAAGCAAGTTTCTCAATGAAGAAGAAGGGTCTCAATGAACATAGAGGAACAGGAAAGGGTGGAGGTGTTTTCAATGGGATATATGGACAAGGGAAGGCTTGGGAGTATTAAAAACAAGAATAACAATGGTTTAAGTACAATGATTGAGAATAACAAGGTCTATACCTACAAGCTTAAATAATTACACAACGAAAAGGTCTCCACCTGCAAGCTCAAAGAATTATGCAACTAAAAGTTTTGTACATGAAACTTCAAAGAAGAAGCTTCTTCTAGATTTCCCTGATACTAATGACAACAATAGCAACACCAATATCATTTAGTGAAAATTGAGAACATATTTTCAACAACAGTTTGCTTCACCATGGATTGAATTAGATGGTGAATATTATTGGAGAAATATTCCCGTTATTTCTTATGCATCTCTCCCTTCAGGAAATCTTCTTTCTTTCGTGGAATGGCATATAATAGAAGCAATGGATTTAGCCATTTTTAAAATCCCTATTGCATTTATATATCTGATATGTACAATTCCATATTATGCATGTGGAATACACCAACCCATATGCATTTATATATCTGATATGTACAATTCCATATTATGCATGTGGAATACACCAACCCATATGCATTTATATATCTGATATGTACAATTCCATATTATGCATGTGGAATACACCAACCACATATGGGTTGGGCTGATGGACCCAAGTATATTATATAGTTAACTATTCAACCAAGCGGAAGTTACACATACAGGTTCACCATAGTTGATCAGGAGGGAACCTTGTGGTGGCATGCTCATGTCGTAGGTGGTGGAGCATACAACGATGGCTCCATGCAATTTGCCAGGTAGACTGCCTAAAGTGACAAGCCATCAAATGTAGGAATTTCGATCCATGAATTGCAAGAATCTCACCTTGACCACATTCTTTAAAACCTCAATTGCAGCAAGTGTTAGAGTCCTCCCAAACAACCATTCACAAATTTGTTTTTTTAATTCATTTTTTAATCTGACAATTTTGAGAAAGAAATTGCATACACCAGAGCAATAATATCATATCACTAAGTTTTGAACCAATAAAAAAATTGATTTATAATATTTAATAAATATTAAAACAAAATTATTTTAAAAAATAAATCAAGGTAATAAGAAATTTGAAAACCTTGAGGGATTACCACGAGAACTACGGAGATTCACCGGTATCTCCAACCCTCCAATATAAATCGTTGGTCGTATTTGTAGTGTTGCCTGATATTTTGTTATATGCCTTGCAATATGTAACACAAATAATTTCCTATAATCCCCAAGATTTGTATATGAGATAAAATATGGACAAGTGCGAGTAAAAAAAAAGGAAACTTTTACAATATGTTCCCTCCTCGACTTCACCATATAGACAATGCAGCTATGCATGATTTTCTGCAGTTAATAATATCATGTGTATGTCCAAGGGTGGTCCTGATTAGGGGTCTCTATGTCTGCAACTGGGACTTCTCGTTGGCCATCAATATTAATAATTCTTCTAAGTATCGCCATAGATGCTTATTTTATATAATCAAAAGATAGGAATGACTCACCACTGCAATATTATGAGGCGAGATTGTACACAGGGTATTCATTAATGTCTATTTGAAAAAGAGACAATTGATATTAGATTCATTCCCTAGATACATTCCCAAGTCTCAGGAATAATATACTTAAATAGACTTCCCCTCACACCTGTCACACCTTTTTCATTGTTGGAATTATTGTTATTGATTTTAAAGGATTAACATTAATGTCATATTAACACCATTTCTATAATATTCCTTGATAAAAAAAATTATATATTTTTTGATTAATTTGTTGGTGATCCTATTACAGCTTTGTAAACACACAACATTTCTGTAATATTCCTTGATAATATTTTTGATGTATTTTTTGCTTAGTTTGTTGGTGTAAACATTATGTCAAATGTTTTGAGTGCAAACAGCCTTTACCACAGTTTAATAAAATATAATTTAATATTTCAACTTTACAAACACACAACATTTCTGTAATATTCCTTGATAATATTTTTGATGTATTTTTTTCCTTTGTTTGTTGGTGTAAACATTATGTCAAATGTTTTGAGTGTAAACAGTCTTTACCACATTTTAATACAATATAATTTAATAATATTTCAAGAAATATTAGTGTGTTGGTGTGGACATTTCAAATGTTTTGATTATAAAAAATATTTACCACATTGCTTTAATGCAAACAATGTATAGAAAACACATAATATATTACCAAAATTACTACAATTGGATATAAATGGCAGCGACAATATAATTTAATATTTCAGGAAATATTATAATAATCTCTGACCTATTCAAGGAAATATTATAATAATCTTTGACCTATTCATTAACAAAGGACTGACTGTAAAGAATGAAATGTATTACATTCAAAGACAAGCATGTAGGAATAGTTAGCAACAACTATACTATGATATAACAAGCAACAAGTCAAGGACTTTATCTTTTTTGATAAAGCAAAGTGATTTTATAATTTAATTTTAGTAAAATCATTTTATTAATTAATTCATTCATTTTTAATATTGGAAAGCGATTACTTAGTTTGTAATTCATTTTTGATATTGTAAGTGTTTTTCTCATCATTTCAATCAATCGAGGTCGGGCCTCATATAACTCCTCCAATTTCCCTTGTTAACCTCAATTTATATCTCTAGTCAGACTGACATAGAACCATAAGGTCGCCTCCAACTATAAAGTAGGGGAATCCAAAAATGAGGACATTACAATTTCCAAGATTGATTTGTATATAGGTTTACAGGCATATTAAAAAAAGGGGTGCACATGAAAAATTAAAAAGTGAAATGGTGGCTTCAAAACCATGGGTTTGAAAGCCCATGGTATTTTTTGATGTATTTTCTCATGGTATTTAGAAAAATGAAATAAAAAATCGAATTAATTATTTAATTAATGGGTGTTGTGTCTTTTTGAATTCAATGTCCCTTCATGAAGGGTTATGATAAAGTATAAAAAAATAAAGTATTGAGAGAAAGTGTGTGAGTGAAAAATGTGATAATATTTGAAGAAGTGGATTAGCCAAGATTGAATACCATTTCAAAATGGGAGAGTTGTGAAATCAATTTTAGGTCAGCTTAGCATTTTTGTCATAACTTATTTTTTGGGATGTTTACACTGTGAAATTTTGAAGACACGTAGGCAAGAACTATTGGTACATGTGGTAAAAATTTCATATGTTTGTTCACTATATTTTTTTTGATATGTCGCGTGGAAGTTAGGGTTTGTGAATGGTCCTGAAATTAGTTTTAAATAGGTCAGTTTGGAATTTTTTCTATAACTTATTTTCTGGGAATTTTCAAACTATGAAATTGTCAGGGATCTCAGGAAACATATAGAAGTACCTCAGATAAAAATTTCAGACTTTTGTTCGCTATACTTTTTGAGATATGCTCCATGGAAATTAAGGTTTCTGAATTATCCTAAAATGAGTTTCAAATAGGTAGTTTGACATTTTTGCGATAACTTCTTTTCTAAGACTTTTCATATTTCAATTGTTAATTAAATTATAATTATAATTATAATATTTCATTAATATGTTCAACCAAAACTTTGTCATATTTCATTAATATGTTCAACCAAAACTTTGTCATTTGTGGCTTATTTTTTTTAAATTAGCCCACTAAAACTTAATGCTCAATTCATAAATTCATAAAATCTCATTAAAAACAAAAAATGCATTCCTACAAAATACCTCTAATTCTTCAACTATTAATCTATATAATAATTTAAAAAACATAAACAATAATTTAAAAAAAATACTCATTCAAAATACAAAATATTTACTTTTGAATTCCAACCCTAATTTTAGTGTCAACTATGCATTTCTTACAAAGGGACAAGAACCATGATCTTTCACTATACCATATCATTAATTAGTGACAAGAAACATCTAATGAAACAATTATACATAAAGTCAAATTTTAATTATCCAACTTCTCTGCATGACAAAACATGTATGTTGGTCATTACAAATGGTGATTATAATGATTAGCTTAATAATAAAAATGATGTTATTACTACCCCTCTTTAAATTTAGGCTTTTTACTATAATTTACATTTTTTACTAGGTGTTTAGGTTTTTTCACAAGTATTTATGAGATGCATGGAGCCAACTATTACTGGTTGAATGGGACGTGTGTTCATGGGGTTACTGGGAAAGTGGGGCGAGTGTTGATGGAGTGCATCATCTCCTTACCAAGGTTCCATGGATGCTTGGTAGGACTTTCAAACAAGTTTCTTAGGTATTGGAAAATCCTTCCCTTTCAAAGGGATAAAACCCATCCCTCGTCCAATGAGGCAGGCATCTGGTGCATGTATTTATATTTTTCTCTTTGATATCTTTTTAGTTTATTTGGATTGGAATGTGGTTCTTGAGATGTTTAATCTGAATCATGGTATGAATTCAGGCATAGTGGATGAGAAGCTATGGTGAAATAGGTTGTTAAGAAAATGTGTAGTTCAACAACACTTACTCTAGCTATGTTTTTCAGCTTTTATATGTGTTCTTTAAATGGATAATGTTTCTCCTCATTGACCTCACCCAAAAGGCTGGGCAATGCCACAAAGGAAAAAATATTTCTTCTCTGATACCATTTTGTAACGTCCCTAGCCACCCAACAGGCCAGGCAACGCCATAGAGGAAAACATACTTCTTCTCTGATACCATTTTGTAACATACCCAACCATAACCTGTTGGGCTATGCCACACAGAGAGTCTTGCAGAAACATCATACACATCTAGGCCACCTAGGCTAGAACATTCTACCTCATAGAAATGACAATTATCATGTGCATATATATAAACATAAACAAACGACATATTTTGCTAATACACAAATTAATGTGGAAATAACAATAAGTCTACACGTACAACATATACATGAATTACTCATCAATTATAACACATGTACATGTACACAACATGTAAATGAACATAAAAGTGGTACTTATATTTTAATATAATACCACCAAATGCGTGCAAACCTACCATGAACCTCCCAGCCATAGACCATGCTTCTCATCACTCTCAACAGTGGGTCACCCTCGAGATGGGACTAAAATCCACCTAGGGCAAAGGAATCTTAGGCTAGGATGAGGCTACGAGAACTGCACAATGCAACAAGAAGGATTTCCTCCCAGGAGCCACTTATGCCCACTGCTCACAAAATCTCATTCCCCACATGCATGTCCCACCCCAGGAGTGTACACCTTCATTTTCCAACAATCCATCGATTACTACACCTCCCTCTCCTTGGGCTTCAGCAACAGGCCAGATCATGAATTCTGAGAGATCTATAACTACTACTGGACTCCCTCTAGGAGAACTCATTTCCCCAACAAACTCTATATCACCCGGAGAGAGTAGTGCATAGGCATGACAACCTGCTTCTTCAATCACAACAAAATATCTCTCACTTGGAGAGAGTAGAGTAGATTCCTGACAACCTGCTTCTTCAATCCAGCTCCTACGTCAAACGGACATGGGGGATGAAAAAAACAAAAATCAGGCATGGAAAGAAAAGGTGGCAGTAAACCACGCTCAGGCAAGGAATTGTGTTGACAAAAACAACAGTTCATTAAGGCAGAGCACGACTCAGCAAAATACAGGCACTGGTATTTCTAGGAAAATGCACAGGATATCTCAATGACTGTAGGTTTCAGAGGTTCACAATGGTAAAGGTCAACAATGGAGGTACTCATTCCCTCTATGCCTCCGTGGGTTCATGGGCTGATCCAGGTAGATATTGGTGGCCACCCACCAATTCCAACTGTCTCCTCGTGTCTGTTTTTGTTCAACGGGTTCTTCTGTACTGCTTTGTAATTGTGGTTTCTACACTTTTGGGGTTGTAAGAAGCCCCATGGATAGTTTAGGACGATACAAGTGGCCTCTCGCATAATCCAACTGGATTATTTTGTATGTTTTCATGTTAGCACATCTTTCTGTACTTTTGGGGCCCTAAATGTTTTTTTTTGGCTTGCCACAGTCAAGCTATAAATGGAATCAAAGTTTGATGACGATATGTGTAGTTCTCTAAAAGACCTTTTCAATGGGCTATTACGCTCCTAAAACGGAGGTCGTATGCAAAATTTACGACCCTAGAAAGTTGAGGTACCAAATTACACCAACTTACCTATAGGGTCCACATGACTTTCAATGTTTCACCTTCTAGGGTTAGGTTTTTGGATGTATAGGGTTTTGGAATTCATGAGTAATATCAAAAAGGCATATGGAGCCTCATTGTATTCCATTATTCTCAGATGGATGCGTGTAGCAGCCACATCTCTTCTCAGAGATAAATACCACCATTCGAGCAAGTTTCAGTTCTGCAGTTTTACAGTTTCAACCTATTTCATTATTTAATAGAAGATATTGTTCACTGGATATTTTTGTTATTCTCCATATCTCTATATTTATTTTATTCGGTCTATTAATCATTTTGTTTCTCTCCTAAATCCGCATTAGTGGTATCATATTGGTCTGCTCTTCATTTATTTTTCTTTGTGCATGTCCCCGACAAGATATGGGTACAAGAAGATGGGACTCGAACCAATCAATCCATTACCATATCGGTCGCGCTGAGCCCCAAAAAAAACCATGGGGGATGAAAAGAAAGATGATGGATCAGGAGATCCTAATAAAATTTTGCTCGAGGAAGCCCTCGCACGAAAAAGGAAAGAAATGATGGACAACTTCGCGTAGATCCTTCAATGACTGCCCACAGGAGAAGCATCTTCATCCAATAGCCATGTAACCCCCTTCAAGGTACAAGCAAATTTTGATATTCCATTATTTGAAGGACTAATAGATGCAGATGTTGTATATAAATGGTTGAATATGATCGAAGGATATTTTTCTGTCCACAATTTTTCTGATAGGGAAAAGATCACTTTTTCACTCCTCAAGGTCAATCCCCATGTTAAATATTGGTGGGATACTTACTCTTAGCAAAGGGTCGTGGAGGAATCTACAATATTTGTGGTGGCCCCTACATGGGATTCCTTCCGAGACACCATTAAAGAATAATACTGTCATGTTGGAAGCTACGAGGACTAGTACATCAGATGGACCACCCTACATCAAGAAAGGGAACAGACAGTACCAGATTTCACCAATAATTTCCACACCCTACACACCAAATTGGGTATCAAAGACTCTGAGCGTCATCTGGTGCTCAAATATTGCAGCTACTTGCATAGATACATTCAGACAAAAGTGGAGTTCTCGGACATCGCCTCTTTTGGCATGACTTTTGGGATCTGCAAACCCCTCATAGACAAAGCAGAGAAAAGGCAGCCCCAACCCACACAGCAAGGGACCAAGTCGAGATGGTCACCCTCAGGAAAACTAGTCCAACCCACAACACAAGAAGAGCAATGAGAAGACAAAGAAGGACATGAGAAAATGGTGTGAGTACCATAAAATTCCTTAGCACAACACCGAAGAATGTCTCTCCAAGAAGTCCCTCATGGCCGAGATGAAGGATTTCAAGTAAAAGGTTGATTCTGATTCTAAGTCAAATCCTTAAGGAGGGAAGTGGATTATCAATGTTGAACCCAGTGCCAATGTCTCTACCACCAAATTCTGGCTGAGCGAACCAGCAAAACCAGAGGAAGTGGAACACCTCTTTCACTCGTAGATGTGGGTCAAGGGGGCTCTGATTCATTTCATTATTGATAGCAGTAGTCGAAAAAACCTGATTTCAGTGGAGGTCGTCAAGCGGTTGGACCTACCAACAACACCACACTTGCAACCCTACACCATCGACTCACTTCGCCAAGGAATAGATCTTTGTGTCAACCAACAATGTCATCTTCCCTACAACATCAATCCTTTCAAAGATGAGGTACTGTGTGATATTTCTCCCCTTGAAGTTTGTGATGTTCTTTCAGGACAACCATATTTGTGGAAATGTCATGTTGTGTATGAGTCTAGACCCCATAGTTTTATTATTACTTTGGGTAGACAATTGTATAGGATCCTAGAGGTAGTGCCTCCTACTGCTATTTCTTTAATCTCTCTAAGCAATGTAGTAAGGTCATTTCACAGACCGGGAAGTTCGTCTTCTTTGTGATCCGTGCTCACAGTAAGAATAAGGTTTTCGCCACATCCATGGCCTCTACACAACGCCTCTCTTCGCAGCAGAAGCAAGTGGATGAGATCATGGAAGAATACAAATACATGTTCTCCTCACCTACATGGCTACTAACACATTTCCAAGTCAAGCATCCAATTGATATGACCCCCAAAACACCTCTACCTAGTGGACCAATCTATCAGTGCTCTCTGATGGAGAATGAAAAAATCATGCATTAGATCTGAGAGCTTCTTCAAAGTGGGCACATCATACCTAGTTCCTCCCCTTACAGAAGCCTGATTGTACTAGTGTAGAAGAAGGATGGGACTTGGAAACTCTACATTGATTACATAGCCTTAAACAAAATCACAGTCAAGAACCACTACCCCATTCCCAGGATTGATGACCTTCTTGACCAACTCAAGGGGGCAACATTCTTTAGCAAGATTGACCTAAAGTCTGGCTACCACCAAGTTCCCATCAAACCAACTGATGTATGGAAGACAACCTTCAAGTCTAAGAAGGTATCTATGAATGGATAGTCATTCCCTTTGGATTAACAAATGCACCAACCACTTTCATGAGGTTGATGGATGATGTATTGAGACCCTTCACCAACTCCTTTGTGGTGGTATATTTGGATGACATCTTCATCTTCAGAAGAACGTGGGAAGAGCACGATTTGTATGCCAACTTGGAAAAATTCTCTTTTGGAATGACCAAGGTCGAATACTTGGGCTACATTGTTGACGAGCAGGGGGTACATGTTGATCCATCTAAGATCCAAGTCATCCGTGACTTGACAACCCCGACCACACTGACCGAGCTTCAGAGCTTTCTAGGGCTAGCCAACTTCTACCAACAGTTCATGTTGGGATTCTCCCATATTGCATGGGCCCTTAGCCAGGTGACCAAGGGAGGTGGTAGGGTCAATTTTGTGTGGGGGGAGAAGAAACAACGAGCATTCGATGATCTGAAGCTTCACTTGTTCTCAACTCTGATACTCTCCTTGCCCAATCTGCAACAACCATTCAATATTGAGACTCATGCACATGACTATGTTGTGGATGCAGTTCTCACTCAGCATGGGTATCCGGTGGAATACCATGGTGAGACACTCTCTGATATTGTCCGAAAATACCCCATCTATGACAAGGAAATGTATTCCATTGTATAAGATTGTCGTCAATGGAAACATTACATTCTAGGGAAAGAGACAATCATACTGCTTGTGCCATTGCCAAACCAACCAATAAAAAGAAAGGCTTATATACCCCTCTTTCAATTCCCGAGAAGCCTTGAGAATCCATATCAATGGATTATATGTCTAGCTTGCCATCCACCAAGCAAGGAAATGACTGTGTGTTTGTGTTCGTTGATCAGTTTTTGAAGATGGCCATCCTCACAGCCTATAAGAAGAATGTCACAGGGCCAGATATTGCCAAGATCTTCTTTGAACGAGTGTGGGTCCACTTTGGGATACCATATACCATCATCTTTGGCTGAGACATTATGTTCCTCAACACCTTTTGGTCGAGTCTTTGGTCTCTATTGGACACGAAGCTTACAAAATCCACTTATTTTCACCCCCAAACTGATGGCCAAACCGAGGTCGTCAATTGGATGATTGTGCACATCCTGTGCATGTAAAGTTATAAGCATCCACGTACATGGTACGAGAGTATTACCTATGTCCAACACAGTTACAATAGGGCTCTCCATAGTTACACCAACCAAAGTCCATTTCAGGTGGGTCTCGGATTCCAACACTCGGGACCCAATGATAATGCACTTTCTCTTGCCACCACATAGACAAAATCTTCCCCTGATCAGTCTGAGATCGAAAAAGCCACCAGATTCATTGAGCGGATTCAACACATCCGCCAACAGGTCTAGGATATTTTTCATAAATCCAATGCTAAGTACAAGAAGCGCCATGATCAACACAGGGTACCACACCAGTTTCAAGTTGGCGACAAAGTCTGGTTACATATGCAGAATGAGCATCTCACCGGTCCCCATCGAAAGTTTCTCCCACTTTGTTATGGGCCTTAAATTATCACCAAGGCTGTGGGTAGCAATGATTTTGAGCTCAACACTCCACCCTTCCATGGTCTGCATCCAATATTTAATGTGGACCTTCTTCGACCATATTTTCCACCATTATTGGACACTTATGAGATCGAGGAACAACTGACACCAACATAGATCAACCCTAATTGCATGGAACAAGAATTCACTGATTAGATTGTGCACACACAAGTCAAGGGCACTCTCCAGCAGTGGATCCAACTTTATCGAGTTGTCAAGGCAAGGAAACTCCTACACCAAGGCAAGTGGCTCACCTGGGGCCAAATCCAACAAAAGTTCCCTCACATGATGGGGGAACTCAACTCAATGGATAACATTTCATCCTAAGGGGGGAGGATTGATCCATGTGGATATTGGTGGCCACCCACCTATTCCAACTTGCTCCTCATGTTCATTTTTGTTCAACACATTCTTTTGTACTTATTTGTAATTTTGGGTTCTACACTTCTGGGGTTGTCAAAATCCCCACACATCCTCCAAGTGGATACAGTTCAACTATTGCATAATCCAATAGGATTATTTTGTATGTTTTCATGTCAGCATATATTTGCTTACTTCCAGGGTCGTTTTGGGGCCCTAAACGTTGTTTTTTTGTCTCGCCATAGTCAAATTGTAGACAAAGTTAGATTTTGACAGCGAAATTTGTTGTTCTCTGAAGTACCTTTCCAATGGGCTATTACGCGCCTAAAACGGAGGTCGTATGAAAAATTTATGACCCTAGGAAGTTGAGGTACCAAATTACACCAACTTACCTATAGGGCCCACAAAACTTTTGGAGTTTCACCTTCTAAGGTTAGGTTTTTGGATGTCTAGGTTTTTGGCATTCATGAGTAATATCATAAAGGCCTATGGAGCCTCATTGTAATCCATTATCCTCATACGAATGCACATAGCATCCTCCTCTCTTCTTAGAGATAGCTAGTACCATTCGAGCAAGTGTTAGTTCTGCAATTTTACAGTTTCAGCCTATTTCATTATTTAATAGAAGATATTGTTCACTGGATAGTTGTGTTATTCTCCATATCTCAGTATTTATTGTATTCAATCTATTAATCAATTCGTTCTTCTCCTGAATCCAGATCATGGGGAGAATGCCTAGAAGATTTCCAAAATAGTAAGAATTATCACTTATAATTGCATGTGCCTGGGATGACACATGGCACTCATGAAGCGCATTCCTTTCCAATTGGAGTTTGTTCCTCTCCCCAAAGGAACTTAGGATAATAGGGTTTATTTCCTAAACATTAGTCTGTTAAGGAATTAATAATATAATATTATTCCCTTAGAGGTAAGCCCTCTAGCTTAGCCACTTTTCCTAGACTCTTTGGCCCTTCCCTTTCCCTACCTAGTGGAACTTAGTCCCCCATTCTCTTTTATCATGGTCAATCTACACGCAGTGATGTATTTATATTACATATATGAGTATTTACACATATACAATAATAGATTCACTTGTCTTTGCATCTAGGCTCTCTGGCCTAATCATCACATAAGCCTCCTAGCTTATTATAACTCGCCTCACCAGCCTATCAAACATGTTTAAAATTCATAATTACAACTAGGTCTCTGCCTAGGCATATTACAATCCCTCCCCTTATTTTTGCACTATCCTGAGTGCAACTTGTTTATACATATACAATTCAAAACTTCTTCAAAAAAATCCAAGCTTTAGATATAGATGGAATTCAATTTCTCTATTCCACAGAGTTGATTCAAGAAAGAATTCAGCTCATTGTTCCTTATAGCATGCTTCAATTAAACCTCATTGAAAGCACTGACTGGTTGTAGATCCACGACGTTCCACTCAACCTTAGATATCATTGATGATAAACTCTCAATAGTGTATCACCCCCGAGTAGGGGCTATGACTCCATTAGGACAATGGCCTCCCAAGATAACCACAGCCCACAATTAATATCAACATGGTCTAGGCCAAGGTACCAAACCTTAGCAAGGAAGTATCACTAGGATAATGCAAAGGAGAGTGGGCCTGATTTTGTATATGTAATTATGCAGATTATTAATAAAATACATCGTTGCATGTAGACCAACCACGAAGAAAGAGTTATGGGGGACTAAGCTCCACTAGGTTGGGTAAGGGAAGGGGGGTTGAGAGGCTAGAAAGGGGGCTAAGCTTAAGAGCTTAAAACCAAGAGAATAACGTATAATTATTGCTCTAAAGGGCTCTAAAGAGGATATTAATTTATCCTAAGTTTCCTAAGGGAGAGGAATGAACTCCAAGTGGAGGGGGACAAGCTCCCAAGAGAGCCATGTGTCAACTAGGGCGCATGCAATTTTTTGTGGAAATTCCATCATTGTGAGGGGCATGTGGATTCTTTCCATATGTCCTCACGAGTTCGCTCTCTCCATTCTCTCCATGTCGAGGATTCTGGCAAGGGGTTGCCCCATTCACGCATGCACTGATCAATAACACAGTTGGTCAGTCCGTCGTTGTTGAACCATAACCATCCTGAACCTCTGCAACAAGCCCGAACTAATATCTTACTGAACCCATACCCTATGGGTTTCTTGTGTTTCACCATTTTCCCACGTCCAGTTTCTATTTACGTGATCACCATGCCCATGTGTTGAGGAGAGGAAGTGAAGAAGCGAGTTGTCAAGCCCGTGAATAGAAGAAGCAGGTTGTCAGGTCTGTGAGAAACTCTCTCTAGGTGAGAGAGTGTGCTGAGGAAGTGAGTTCCCTTGGAGGGAGTTCAGTAGTAGCTATAGAGCTCTGAGAATTCCTGATCTAGCCTGTTGCTGAAGCCCAAGGAAAGGGAGGTGTAGCAGCCGATGGACTATTGGAAAGTGAAGGTGTACACTTCTGGGGTGGGACATGCATGTGGGGAATGAGAGTCTGTGAGCTCTGTGCGTAAGTGACTCCTTGGAGGAAATCCTTCATGTTATACTGTGGAGTTTCCTGTAGCCTCAAACTAACCTAGGAATCCCTTGCCAGATGGAGTTTAGTCCCAGCTCAGAGGTGACCCACTGTTGAGAGTGATGAGCAGTGTGGTCTAAGGATAGGGGGTTCGTGGAAGGTCTGCACACAGTCAGTGGTCTTCTCATAAAAATATAAGTACCAATTCTATGTTAATTGTACATTGTGTATCTTGTACATGTGTAATAATGTTATTAAAATTTCTTGTGTTTATTGCATGTATGTATNNNTATATATATCATATCATCAATAGTTTCAAGTAGCATGACCAACCTCGATGGCTGGGAATGTTACAAAATAGTATCAAAGCAGAAAGATGTTTCCTCTATGGCATTGCCCACTTTGATCTATGTTCTTTAAATGGCTAATGTTTCTCCTCATTAACCTCATGCAGGTTACAATTCAAGCTCTTGTGCAATTAATGGTATTGGTATTCGTTCCATTTGATTTTTTATATATAATAACAATGAGAACTAAGCTAATATGGAATTCATATAAGCTACTACTAGGACAAGAATAATGTAAGATGGAATTCGTCTTATCTGATAGTGGGAGTATAATAATTTTAACATCTGTGGAAGATCATGGAGTTTCCTCTTAACTCTTAGCTTTGCCAGTTCAAAATCTAAATGACTTGGATAATATTTTATCAAATTCTGGAGTTTAACTCTACATATCCATGGTTCAAATAATAGTAGCATATTAATACCGACATGTGTGGACGATCATGGATTTGCCTCTAATCGCTTAGCTTCCTGAGCTCAAGATCCAAACTATTGGGATAGTGTTTTATAAATCATGGAGTCTAACGTTGCATTATCCCTGGTAAAAAAAACATTGTTTTTTTGCATCTAATTTTTTTTATTTTATTTTATTTTATTTTTTTTATTTTTTTTTTTATGCTGGCGAAATCGGCAACTGGGCCGGTCTCGTACTCGCGTGACACGGGGTCGATTCCGACCGCTACCACTATAACCTCCAGGTGCCATACGTATTCCCCTTCCGCAGGCACGGGTAAGTCGGGGGGATTTGAACTTGGAACCTCATCGTACATAACACGCTATATCACGACACTTGCCAATTGAGCTGCCCCCCGGGGGCTTTTTTTGCATCTAATTAGGTTTACTTCATAAATTGATTTAATAATTAGGTTTATCATGGATAACATTGTCCATTGTCGAGATAATTGCCTTTCTTTAATGATTTTTTTTTAAATTAAAGAATCATTAATTCAATTAATTTAATGAAATTGCTTTAAAATTTATTGAAATTTACAATTCATTAATTTAATGAACTTTCTTTGAACACGTACTTAATTTAATGAACTTTATTTGAAAATCATTGATTTTTACAGTTAATTGGGTTGATTTTATATGCTACTAGGCTATCCCAAATCATTAGCATATCCCCAAATCATTCATTTGTTAAGTGCATTTTAGAAGGAGTGACAATTCGTCTTATGCGGTGTCTTATTCTGCTTCAGAGATGAATGTTCATCATCTGCCAAATCATTCATTTGTTAAGTGCATTTTAGAAGAAGTGATGATTAGTGTTATGCGGTGGCTTATTCTGCTTCAGAGATGAATGTTCATCATCTGATCGGCTTATGCGGTGGCTTATTCTACTTCAGAGATGAATGTTCATCATCTGATCGGCTTAGGAAAATCAAAATATTATTTATCTACACTTTTCATTATAAATGTTCAATTGGCTTAGGAAAACTAAAATGCTATTTATCTACTCTTTTCATTATGTGCTTTTCTTTTAGATTTATGGGAGTTAGTGTCATTTTGTTACGTTCAGTGAAATCATTAGGTTTTTCATATTTTGTATAGGAGATTCCTATAGACGTTCACCATCTACTATTAATGTATATATGTTAATATTTAATGCTATCACATTTTTGTCTATACGAGCTTACTGGAAACAAAGGCTTAACGGTCATTCCTAAACTGCATGGCCATAATTCCAGTATATCCGGCTAACAGACAATAAATAAAGGCTTATAAGATTCCCATCCTACAAATCATAACCCTAAGACAATCAAATACATGAAACTGAATAATAGAAAACTTAAATAACTGAATTTATCTTCTAAATCCACCTAGAAAATTAGAATTGATGTCGGACAACCCAATTTTTTTTTTAAACCAGGCCAAAAAAATAATCATAGAAAGTTTTGATAAAATCCAGACCCTCGCCGCTGTTACATTCTTAGGTTGAATATTCAAAATGAATGAGAGATTGAAGGATGCGATCTTACTCAGACGATATAGTTTGAAACTCCTTTTCAATAATACTCTTCCAGCTGAAACTCGTTTTCAATAATATTATTCCAGATTTATTTGTTACCGTGGATTTGATCCAGGTGGATATCAATGGCCACCCACCTTTTCCAAGTGGCTCAAAACAATTTTCTGACAATTTTGGTAATTTACTATTTTTAGCAATTTTTCGGGTCTTGAACTTCCAGAGTCGTTTTGAGGCCCTAAACGACATTTTTTGGGAAAACAGAGAGAAAAATGAAACAAAGTTCGATGTTTCTCACACAAAAGTTGTAGTCCTTGAATAGATCTTTCTAAGGGTGTATCGAGCACCCCAAACAGAGATCGTATGCAAAAGTTACGCTCCTGGGAAGTTGACCTATCCACTACCTCCATCGCGGCCTGCAAACCTTTTGGATTTTCATCTTCCGGGGTTAGGATTTTGGAATTTACTTATGTTAAAAAGGCCCTTAGAGCCTCATTGTAATAATCATCTTCTCACAAATGTGAGTAGCCGTCACATCTCTTCTTGGAGATCATTTGCCACCATGCTAGCAAGTCTTTCACTCTGTATTTTATAGTCTTTGTACATTTTCGCTCACTAATAGAAAATTGTGTCTTAGTGTATCTCTGTGTTTATGGTTGCATCTCTGATACATTT
The DNA here is from genome assembly GCA_032191745.1 of Picea mariana. Taxonomy (NCBI): domain Eukaryota; kingdom Viridiplantae; phylum Streptophyta; class Pinopsida; order Pinales; family Pinaceae; genus Picea; species Picea mariana. The sequence goes on along the minus strand of JASDQU011401589.1, from coordinate 46,517 downwards.
CTGTTATATTATTGGATATCCGCGATATCTTTGTGCATTTCTTTATTATATCTTCGCTCTCATTTCGTGCCGAAAATAATCTGGATCAGTGGTATCAAAGCAAGTTTCTCTTGATCATTTTTTTAGTGTATGCCCCCCATGAGGTCTGAGTATAGAAAGTTGGGTCTCGAGCTTGTCTCTCTTGAAGACAATCGCTCTCTCACACCCAAGAAACCCTCAATGGTGGAAGAAAAGAAAAACGACAGAGCATACAATTCTATCAATCTGTTGCTTGAGCAAGATCTCATGTGACAAAGGGATGAAATGATGGAGAATTTTCCCCTTATCCTTCAACGCCTGTCGATAGAAACATTCGCATCTTCATCAAGCGGCCACTTTGGAAGCACCTCACCTTTCAAGGTACAAGTTAATTTTGATATTCCTGTAAATGATAGATAGATGCAGAAACCCTAGACAAATGGTTAAATCTACTAGAAGGTTATTTCTCTGTTCACAATTTTTTCGACAGAGGAAAGATCACCTTCGCACTCCTTAAAGGTCTCCCTCATGTCAAACATTGGTGGGAAATTTACTGGGAGAAAAGTTCCATAGAGGATTTTGGAATATATGGGGTTGAGCCCACTTGGGATTTTTTTGTGGATGCAGTAAAAGTACAGTATTACCATATTGGCAACTATGAGGACCAGTACATAAGATGGACCACACTATGGCAAGAGAGGGGCCAATCAGTTTCAGAGTTCACCAATATCTTCCATACCTTTCGCACCAAGATGGGTATCAAAGACTCCAAACGAAATTTGGTTCTAAAATACCATGGGGATCTACACATATACATCCAAACTGAAATGGATTTTCTGGACATCTCATCACTTGGTTCTTCTTATCGATATGTTGTGAAATTTAAGAAACAGAACAAACGGGAGTTCAGGTTTGCAAATCCACAATAACCAAAGTATGAGAAAGACGACCCTAACAAACAGTCTCCTGAAAACCAGTCCAAACCACAGGAAAAGAAGGGTCACTGGAAGACGAAGAAGGACACTGGAAAATGGTGCGATTTCCGCAAAAACCCCTGGCACAACATCGATGAATGTCGCTCAAAACAGTCATTGGTGGTCGAGATCGAAGACGAGTCGAACCTTGATTCAGAATCTGATTCTAAAAATATTGGTAAAAGATAGATCATCAACGCAGACCCCACTATTATTGTCGCGACCACAACAATTCAACTAGAAGAGCCAACAGATCCTAAAGAGGGGGAGCGCCTTTTTGATTCACAGATGTGGGTGAAGGGGACCTTACTGCATTTTATTGTTGATAGCGGAAGCCATAAGAACTTTATTTCAGCAGAGGTTGTCAAATAGTTGGGATTGTCGACAAAACCACACCCGTAGCCATACAACATTGGGTGGCTTCACTAGGGGCCATATCTTCATGTCAGCCAGCAGTGTCGATTATCATACAGCATCCAACCCTTCAGGGATGAGGCATTATGTGATGTTTCCCCACTGGATGTAAATGGTGTTCTCTTGGGCCAACCATATATGTAGAAGTGCCATGCTATTTATGAGTCTCGACCTCGTAGTGCCATTGTTTCTTTGGGGGGTCATCTCTACAGAATACCAGAGGTAATTTCGACTATTGTCCCGCCTAAAAGGTGTTTCAAGGTAGTATCTCATACTAAAAAATTTAGCTTTTTCACAATTTGTTTAAAAAGTGAACAAAAGGATATTGCAACCACTACAACCTCAGCCCAAGCACCTTCTATCCAACAGAAGCAGGTCAACAAGGTTGTAATAAAGCGCAAAGATTCCTTCTGCACACACTCATCTCATGTAGCGAGACTGGTTAAAAAGGTCCAACCCTTCCAGCCATAGGTTCGTGACAACCTTCAACAAACCAAGCAGCGCGACATCTCCAACAAGGCAAGTAGCTCACCAAGATTCAGATTCAGTAATCACTTTCCCCTCTCCCCCGGGAACTCAACACAATGGAGACCATTGCTTCCTGAGGGAGGATTGATCCAGGTGGATATTGGTGGCTACCCACATTTTCTAAGTGCCTCAAAACAATTTTCTGGAAATTTTGGTAATTTACTATTTTTAGTAGTTTTTCAGGTCCTAAACTTCCGGAGCTGTTTTGAGGCCCTAAACGACATTTTTTGGGAAAACGGGGAGAAACATGGAATGAAGTTCAATGTTTCTCACACAAAAGGTGTAGTCCTCGGATAAATATTTCTAAAGGTGTATCGAGGGCCCCAAACGGAGATCGTATGCAAAAGTTACGCCCCCGGGAAGTTGACGTATCAACTACCTCCATCGAGGCCCGCAAACCTTTTGGCTTCTCATCTTCCGGGGTTATGGTTTTTGATTTTCCTTATGTTAAAAAGGCCCTTAGAGTCTCATTGTAATAATCATCTTCTCATAGATGCGAGTAGTTGTCACATCTCTTCTCAGAGATAAGCTGCCACCATTCTAGCGAGTCTTTCACTCTATATTTTACAGTCTTTGTACATTTCATTCATTAATAGAAAATTGTGTATTACTGTATCTCTGTGTTTATGGTTGCATCTCTGATACATTTCTGTTATATTATTGGATATCCGTGATATCTCTGTGCATTTCTTTATTATATCTCCACTCTCATTTTGTGCCGAAAATAATCCGGATTAGGACTGCGGATCACCATTACTTGTAAGGCTTCGGAGCTTATTGTAGAGTTGAGCAGAACAAATTACCAACCTATCTAGTTACATAAAAAATAAGAAAGTTAACGACAATGGCAATTAGTGTCTCCAACCAAGATGGATGCAATCGCTACAATTATTATTGCTTGAAGGAGACCCATTAAATTAGAAACCTAAATTAAAATAAGTCAGAGACCTGTGTAAAATAGTGTGCTAATTTAAATTTAATTCAGTGCTGCAAGTTTATAGTTCTTCTATTATAGCTCACAGGTATAGGGTTCCCCAACCGTATATCTAAGAGTTATAAATGATGTAAGGAAGCATATAAAACTAAGAACTATAATCGAAGTATAAGAATAAATGATTTCAAAATTTTTAAAAGAGAGTAAAAGAAGAAATGATTCTAGGAGCGAAAGGAAGATCGTACCTCTTACCTAAACGTCATTATGAGCTTTATTCATGTTATTTATGGGAATTGTATTTTGGTGGGAGGATAACAATTATTCTTCCAAGCTACAGCCAATTGACTAACACTTTGCACCTCCAATCCTTATTCAATGTGGCGCTTAAAAAATTAAACTTGGTCATTAAAAATAATGGAAAGTCACATAAAAGTGGCCATAAAAAACCCATGACACACACATAAAAAAGAGACAGGGAAAAACAAAATGCTCTCATGCAAAGGTAATTAAGGTGGACATTAATAATTCCCTTTTGGAGACATGTCTAGTGGTGGAAGCAAAAAAAAATATTCTAACTACTCTCAGTTTTGGTTCTTTTCTAGGATGTATCTCAAGGGTTTTGCAACATGCTAAATCCATTTCTAGATTCACAAATGCAATTTAAACAACACACAAAAAAAAAACTAAAGTTAAATAAAGTGGACATTAATAACTTGGAGATATGCCTAGTGGTGATAAAGAAGTGAAAGCTTATGGCTAAATAACCATTATTATGCTAATTAGGTAAATCATCTTCATTATTAAAACACATGTTTTAACATGCAAAGAAGTTATGGTTAAAATAGTAGCTTTTGATTTATTGTGATTACAAAGAATATTAAATGCATATCAAATTTTGTCCATATAAAACATATTTGTAATTAAAAGCTAATTAATTCTAGAACTTTTCAATATGTGTGATAATTAAAACAATTTTTTTTTTAATTAAGAGGAAAGAACATTAAAAACTAATTAATTCTATGGATTTTCAATAGGTGTACATAGAGATAATTAAAATAATATTTTTTTTAATTCAGAGGAAAGACCATCTATTAGGCTTTGTCTGAACATTAGATTTTTTGAACTTTTCCACATCCTGAAAAACGAATTATACAGACACAATCATTCAAATCTGGAGTTCCAACAATTTTTAACCAGATTTCAATAAAAATTAATCAAAAATATATCCTAAAAAAGTCCAAAAAAATCCAATTGAATGTTTACACTGTGAGTAATTCAATATATAATTCAATTTTTATTTTTTTATTTGAATAAAAAATTACTAAAACAAACATCTCACTGCTTATACAATAATACTATTACTGGTTTGGTTTGAGTTTTAATCCTTCAACGCTAAAAGTTCTATACTTATATAATAAGAACCACCCAATCCAAGTCACTTTCCAATAAGAAAGGGAGTTGTAGTTGGAGTTTCCTCTTTCATTAAAGTTTTTGATGCATTAACTATTCACTGAAACACGTGGATAATGGACGGAAATGTGATTTTTGGAGTGAATTTATTCTCTTGTAGGGGAAAATCGCTTGGCCTTCTTGTATTTTAATGTCCTTCATGGAGGAACATGCATCAACATGTTTTCCAGCGACTCTTTTGCAGCTTCCGACAGGATTTGCACAATTTTCGCCAGTCTTTCCACCCCTCCAATATAGATCGTCTGTCGTATTTTGAGAGTTGCCTGGTATTTTGTCGCAGGCCTTGCAATATGGAACACAGATAATTTCCTATAAATACCAAAAATTGGATATGTGATAAAAGACGGACAAGTGCGAGAAAAAACAAGCATTTTTTAACAATATGTGCCCTCCTCGACTTCACCATATAAGCACCGGACAAGTGCAAGAAAAAACAAGCATTTTTTAACAATATGTGTCTTTCTCGATTTCATTATATAAGCATTATAGTGGTACAGTCATTTCAGTAATTAATAATAGATACTCTGATTTTACTGAAATAATCATTTAAATCTAGGAATTCAACAATTTCTCGTGGGATTTCAGCCAAATATTTTTGGAAAAAATCTTCATTTCATAGAATCTTTAACCTCATATTAATAATAAATTGGAAGTGTTGACAATATTATAAGGCAACACTGGACACAGGATATTTATTAATTTCTATTCGAAAAAGAGACACTTATATGAAATAAGTGAAATTGTGCTTGGTACGGTTGTTCAATCTCAGGTCAGTCAATTTTAATTTGTGCTTGGTGCAGGTTGTAGTCTAAACATTCTAAGTTTTGTTTTTTTTAGGATATTTTCTGTTTAATTTTGTCTAAAATTTGACTAGAATTGTTGGATATGTAGATTTGTATATTATGTTCAAGGGTTTTTGTTGAATTTATTTTTGGGTTTAGAAATAACATAAAATTAAGATTTGTTGTGATTTAAGTAAGTGTAACTAAGGTTTAGAATTTTATCTATGTGTCTGAAATTCTTATTTATTATTATCATTTTGCTTTCTATTCCTAACAATAGCTTTTTGTTTCTAATTATTGTCCATGTTTTTCTTCTTGCTTATTTTACCTTTTGAACTTCTTTTCTTAATTCAACTTGGGCTATTTATTTTCCTAGCTTCTTTCTTTGTGTGACATTAATTGTTTTAGTTTATTATTTATTTTCTAGTTCCTCTTTTACTAATTAGCTAGTCTCTCTTTTACTAATTAATTAGTCTGTTTCTTTTACCATTTAAATTTTTTTTCTAAATTTAATTTGGCAAAAAACTAAATATGTACCCACACATAATAAAAATTCTCAAAAAAACAATAAATATATGCGCTTTAATAAAAAAATATCGTTCATTATTATGCTAATCACATTAATCACCCTCATTAACTACATGAAAGAAAGTTAATGATTAAAACCTTATCCTAATTACAAATAATATTTAATACATATCAAATCATGTTCACCTAAAGCATATATATGTAAAAGCTTATTAATTCGAGTGCTTTTGGATAAATGTGATTAAAAGTGCATTCAATAAGTGTACCAAGTAAATATAATATATTTTAATTCGTTAACCTAAATACCAATTATAACCCAAAAAACAAATTAAAACAAACAAGGTTTGAAAGTTATTTAATTATATTTTGAATGGGAAATTTAATTAAAAATTTGTATTTAATGCTTTAAAAAAATACCTTTGCATATTTATGAATTTTGAATAAGATAAATTTCGCTATTATTTCAGCTTAAATTATTAATTACAATAATAACGTGCTGACTAGCATCCCAT